>JAGDQP010001718.1:9987-62563 GCA_022664845.1 Lepisma saccharinum | reverse complement strand
ATTGGATTTAAACAAACCTTAAAATCTCAAAAAAGCAGAAAAAAAAATTATATATCCATTGTGCATACAGTTTTTAGAACTTACAAAATATCATATCGGTCATTTTCTTTGAATGTGAGTGTACAATAAGATTTTAAGTTATAATTTCTGTGTCTTTTTCATCTTCTTTACGTGATCAATTGAATCTAATTTACTTTTTTTTTTCTCTCTCTCATTTACAGGTGAGTCGAATCATTCTGTCAGTATTTCAATAGTACCAGATCTGGTAAGTTTACCATTCTTTTAAAATAACTAGGACTTTCCCCATAGCATATTTAGTTAATAATTTTTTTTTCTGCTTTTTTGAGATTTTAAGGTTAGTTTAAAGCAACGGATCTTTAAAACTAGATGGCAGCACTTCCTCCGTATATTTCTACGTTGATAAAGTCGTGTCTGCTACTGAGAGTTGTGGGAGCCGCCATATTGGATTTAAACAAAGGGTTGTCTAGGAAACAAGCCATTTGATCTCTATAGGATTTTGAGAGAAGTTTGAAAAGTAGGCTTGTTCTCTATAATTAGAAACATCTTGTAACTGATATTTGTTATTAATTAATTATTTCAAAGTTCACGAAGCATGAAAGGTTTACGGGTCAAATGAAATATTAGAAGAAATATCTTATTTAATCTGACAACCCACTTGTTTTACACGGTTGTAAATTTTTTGCAAAGATGAAAGTAATATTGTCAAGGTCATTGTATATGGAACATTATCTTAATATCTTTACTACATAAAGTAAAGGAAAAAATCACCATGTCCGAATTTGCAAGGAAATAATTGAATCAAGCATACAAGGACATTATTTACGGGTGAGTCCGAGGGATCTGACCCCCTCCAAATTCAGAGATTTTGGTAGAATTGTTATAATTTTAGGCATAATTATGTTCACTTAATATAAATTTCAAGCCCAGACTCACCTTGGACCCCCTCCCCCACGAAATCTCGTGAATCCTCCTAAAGCCAACTTCTGGATACGTGTCTACCCAAACACATACGCCTACATTACCTTGGTACACGCGAGCATTTACAGGTAAGATCCACTTTGAAACAAGCCGTAAGCCCATAATATAGGTCAGGCATTGGCAACAGCAAGCCCGTGGGTCGCACGCGGCCCACAATGTAATTTGTGAGGCCCGCGATAAGATAAAAACTACAATAAATTGTAATATGTGTAATCAAATTTACTTTAAAAGCTTATATTTATAATCAATTATTTGAATTTAAATATATCTATGACCTTCAGGTATCTAAGACTCAGGGAGAAAGAATACCGGAAGAAGTAGGCCAGGACCTAAGTTGAAGGTACGATCTCGGCATTTGCCTGGTGTGGCTGACGACAAACCCTGGAAAATCCTCAATCAGGATAGTTGTCCGCTGAGATCCCAATCAAGTATTCTACGAATATACTTTTATCCCAGAAGTAAAATGATTTTACAAAGGAAGTAATTGAATACATCTATTACCTTAAAAAGACTGCCGAGTTTATTTTTAAGTTATGTCTAAAAGTGTGCGGTCCGTCATTATTATATATTGGCCCTCGTAAAGGAAGAAGTTGGCCACGCCTGATAAAGGTCCTCCTAACTTGAGAATAGAATAATACATTAAAAAAAGCGTTTTTTTTTTAAAAAAATCCTTTTTTAATTTATTTTATTTTCTAATCTTTTAAATTTATTTTCTTTTCTGAACGATCCCGAAAACTTTCAGTAGTTTAACTTTCTCTCAATAGATGGCTTATTGTAATTAATTAATTACAGTTAACTGGATTATTCTGTCGTATATCTACTGATTGAATATTGTATTGTCATCGGAAGCAAGCAAGTTTACAAAATTACAAAGAAATCGGATGATGGGAAGTGAGTTAAAAATCAATTACAATATTTGTACCAGAGATGAAACATGATTACAGAGTAAGTTAATAAAAAAAAGTATATAAATAACTACTGAAAATGCGTTAGTAAAACATTAATTCGACATACATCTCGAATTTATAGGAACTATAAATGCTACTATGCCATCCGGTTGATCCTAAAAAATACTGAAAATGACAAACAATTGTTCAATTCCCTCTTGAATGCAATTACCACATTAAAATATAAATATACACAGTCATTTATTGTTGTTACTATAAATTTTAAATATTAACAAAGAGAGAATTTCTAAACCAAAATACAATTGCCAAATCTAAAACAAAATGGATCGTAAATAGTCTGCACATCTTCGTCCATAACAGTAAAGTCTTCTTTTCTTTGGAAATCTGAAGAATTTACAAGTTTTATGTAAAGCATAGTATCTGCAGTCAAACGCAAAGCATGTAGGCATATCGTAAGGTATAAGATAACTATTAAAAAGTTAAACTGTAAATATGTGAAGAAAGCCCTTTCTTTTCTTCATCCATATTAAACTCGTCCGTGTGTATAAAGCCAGTCGATCTGGTTGTTGAAGTCATCACCGTGCCGGAAATGACGACTTCAACAGCGTATTGAAGGTTCTTTGAAATGAAATGCTCCATGACATTGCAATACTGCTCCTACAAATTCAAGTCTAAAGAGTTCAAACTTTCAGAGAAGAAAGTTCATAACCATTTCAAGAGTTCTATCCGTGCCGATTCTTTATTTTTCCTTTTTGTTCATTGTTGAAATAGTTATAGGTTTTGGATATTCGCAACAAACAATCTAGCGATTTCAACAATGAACAAAAGAATAAAACGAAAACTCTTCACGGGTAGAACTTTTGAAATGGTTATCAAGTTTTTTCTCCGAAAGTTTGAACTCTCTAGACTTAAAATTGTAAGAGCAGCTTTGAAATTTCGTGCAACAATAAAAATACATTAGACATATACAAAGACAGTGCTGCCATCTTTTGTTAGAGATCGTTGCTTTGCACTAAACGTATAGAAGGGACCAAACTGATATAGGCCTACACGAAACGATTTGCGTGATCTAAGTTCAGAGGAAAAGGAACAGAGGATATTGCGGACAAGGAAAAGAAGAAGAAGAAGAAAGGAGTCGCCATTACATCCGTTGGAGATGAAATAATCACTAATATCCGCGTTTTTTTTTCGTTTTTTTTTTTTTTTTTTGTGGTTTTGCTGAAGTGTCATATACAACACTCCTTCCTACTCCATGCAACGTATTCGTGCTTCTTAATCGACTGTGAATGAATCACTCTCCTTTTTCGGTTTTGGAGAGACGGAAAGGAGACCCAGGAAGCAATTATCATCTTCCTCAAGCGACTGTCTCCTACGTGAGATGAGTCAGACACGTGTCATGTTATTATCCAGACATCAAATTGAGTTTCAGTGAGAGACAACGGAATGAAATACAAATATCCCCTCTCAATGAGTATCCGAAGCTGAATTTGTTTCATATTATGAAGGTCCTGCGATCGATCCTGGCCGAGGTTTTTCCTCAAGACACGTAATTTTAATGCTAGGATGATAGCTTCAAAATTAGACGTTGGACAACTTCCTTCACAGATCCTTTACGCAACCGTATCCCGACCTGAGTGAAAATAGCCTAAAGGCCATAAATGGAATTCAAATACATACCTCTCACAATGGCTGTGCCATTACCGAATTTCGATAACGCTAACAAATCGTAAAAGCAAACGATATATCGAAATATCGAATATTTCATATCAAAGAGGCTTTGAAATTGATTATCGTACATATCGATAAATCGTAGAAATCTAATATTGATCGAGTCGAAAAATCGCTTCCTATCGATATTCGATATGTCGATTTTCTTCATTTGTTATTTTAATGTTAGTAATATCGATCGATTGATCCAAAAATCGCACACCATACTAGTCGATTTTTACATTCTTTTCTTTAATGCACAATGGCTCGTGGTGTACTCAACTCTTGCAGTGTTAATTGAACGTAAGTCGAGTGACAATTGTTGTTACTTTCATATATTTGTATATATTTACATATTTTAAAAACATATTTTAATATTTTTAATATGAACTTCTTTATCCTAAAATAAATACTAGCCTGCAACAAAGTTGGGGTTGACTGATTGCAGAACACTTTAGAATTTGGGTCACAAAACATTAGCTTGAAAAAAAGTATCCGAACACCGAAATAAATTTTAAAAAATACATACTTTTCTTAAACAATTCATATTAAAAAGTAAAAAAAAAAAATCTTGTTTATGCATGACTAAAAAGAAAAACACGGGACGCACCGATTTAAGAATTTATAAAGTGACTATATGAGAGCGTCCCCCATGCTTTTTTTTAGTCATGCATAAACAAAATTATTATTTTACTTTCTAGAACGAATTGTTTAAGAAAAGTATGTCTATAAAAACTTTTTTTTTTCGTCTTACTCTGCATTGTGTTTCATTTCGTTGTAATAGTTTAATTTAAAAATTGAAATTGAGATTCTTCAGATATTGAAATCAGTAGCGGGGGCAACCCAGTGATTTATCTGCTCTCCTCCAACAGCTCCTAATTACAGTATTTATTCGCAGCAAAGAAGACACAGAGATAATTCATCTGCTTAATTTCTATCTTGCATTCCTCTGATTTCAACTGAGCGTTTAAACATCATTCGGCGATCACTCTCCTAGAAACTGGAATAGACAGACTCGTCAGGGCTTAGATCAAGTACTATACCAGCATTTACCTGGTGACTCAGGAAAAACCTCTGTCAGGATGGGTGGCCTTGGGAATAGGTGTACGTATTTTATAGATTGATTCGTTGGGTTAATAGTCGTGGGGATTAATTCCAACAACCCTACCCTATCCTGACCTGAGAGCCAAAGTTGTCTAAAAGCCATAAATAAATTCAAATTCAAATGTGCCCTTATTTGTGAATCGCCCTGTATGTGGGGAAAGTGGCAAATGATCATGCCCCAGTTACCCAATATAAGATAATAATGGGGTAATTGTGTGCTCGTCTAACAGAATTTCGTAGAAGGAACTCCGATTTTAATAGGTTTTGGAAAGACGTACCGCAGTGGTTATATAAAAGAAAGAGAAAAAGCGAGATCACGCTGCTCTGTTTGTAGGAGGGGAAGGGGGTGAGAGAAAGGAAGCACCTGTTGAAACAAGTTTTGGGTTGAGGAAGAGCGAGGAATTCATTGATATTCTCCTAGCATTCGCTGTTTCTCGAGTTTTGGGTAGAGAGAATTGAAGGAGATTTTCTCTTATTTGTTTTCTTTATTGGTGGGCCGTTATGTTAAAGTATCTGTTTCTCATTCTCTCTCTCTCTCTCTCTCTCTCACACACACACACACACACACACATTCACACATGCATTATCTGACGGTATCTGATAAGGCAAGCCCTGACCCAAAGGTCCCATTGCAAGGTGAACCGATGGTGGTTTGCCATTACCTCCCATTGAATTAAAATGACGGGACCTCCAGTTTAATGTGGATTTCCAAAACGCCTGTCTCCCCACCGGGAATCGAACTCGGGACCCTTTGATTTACAAAGCAGCGAGCGTTAGCAATCACCTACATCCATCTACAGGGTATTACAAATGTTTGTTCGAAATCAATGATGAATTCCTCACACGAAAAAAAAAAACACACACACACACGAATATTATGAAAAAATATCTTTATGCCTAGTTTCCGAGCTACAGGCAGGCACCCAAATACAGAACAGTAGGTACAAGAGTGATGTCATACCTCGACAGATAGTGACGCAAGACATATTAGCTTACGAAATCATAATCAACATTGTACCCAGTACACCCATGTGAGCAAAACAAATGTAGTTTCGAGGTGATTCCCTTGATTGCTTATTTGCGCAATACTAATTCCTTGTCAATTAAATCCTTACGTTGGGTAGCCTATCTACGCGGAACTCTATCTATCACAGCTACCAGGCAACACGTCTTGATTTTCTATTTGCCTGGTGTGACGATTTCATACTTAGATTAATGACTTTTTTTTTTTTTTTGGCATGCCCTGCATATGCTTGTTTGTTTCTTGATCTCTCTTCGTACCAGACATAAATGCTTGAGGACGAGTCAAAAATTTATTAAACCTGTTTCTTTCTTCTTCTTCTTCTTCACATAAATAATAACCAGTTGTAAAATGTTGTACAGTACATCTACTCTTTGAGCAGATAAATATTATAACTGCCTTTGTTTCTCAAATAAAAGTTACTAATTTTGTGGCTTACGCAACTCTCAAGTTCATTGTCGCAGTAACAAATGCTCGCCATTGGATTTTCGTCAGGGCAAGATCGAGCTAGTTTTCGTCAGGAACAGCTACCTCTTGGAGATTCCTTCGAATATTGTCCTCGCAATGATCTCTTTCCTTCCGACTTTCCAACCATGATTGTCACGGGGGGGGGGGGGGGGCTCACGTTTGCTTAGGGGGGCAGAAACTTCATGTTTATCCAAAATAGTTCAACGTTTATTCAACCAAGGTTTAGGGCATCTGAAATCATCCAGCTTGGCTGCTCAACTCCTTCAAATATATGTAGGAAGGAATAGTTCAAAACGGGTATTTTTTTATTTTTATACCAACCGATTCATTAATGGCGGCCAGTCTTGTATTGCGACGCATACCAAAATTTGTGTTAGCAGATGTTTACGGAAAATGTAATACCTGAGAAGTGGTTTATCATAGGACATTCAAACAAAAAGCATTGTTTCTAATAACATGTGCTTGATGATTTTAGTCCTCTGCATGAAAAACCTAAAACGTAATCGAACTGGTCAAAATGGTATCCAAATATGATTGTCGAAATAGAAACGATTCCGGTTTTCAGGCTTTTTTTTTTTTTCGCCATGAAGGGATTGAATATTAAACTTGATTACTTGTACACTATTACATACCAAAGTATATTGAACGCATACAGAATATGAAGGTTGATATATGCTTCCTTAATATTTTATGATTTTTGAAAATCCAAAAATTCGTATTTTATGCATATTGGAGGCATATGTCTGGTGGGACAAAATATAAAAATCTAGGGTAGACCGGGGCTATTTGAGTATAGTAAGAGAAAAGTAAAAATTTCCAAAAACCGACGTACTTTAGAGTTGAAATAATTATGCCCTAATCTACGTACGTTATTATAGTACAACATATTAAAGAATAAAGAATCTGTTAAACAATGGAGATTCTGAAAAATAATGTAAAATAAAAATGGCAGAATTCGAGACTAGTATTAATCACGGGGCTATTTGGGTCTTTCGCTGTATCAACATTGTTTACATTAATCACATTATTCATGTATATTCTTAAATGATATCTTTTCTATATAATTTGTACAAAACATACAATTAATAAACATTTCCCCTCAACCCTGTTTGTTTGAAAAAACTCGAGCCAAAGAACAAACAGCCGTAACCACTATCAGATAAGGAAACATGACAAGCCGGTGATAGATTATTTACGAATTCTTCTCTCATACGCTGACCTTTAAAAATAACAAATGATGAGATGTATTATCCAATTACGTTGCAAGAGACTATCACAATGACATTCTCGCCACTTTCGACGCTAGTGAGAGCAATCACCTCTTTTTTTCCCCTTCTTGACAATGACCTTGTTTGGGTTGTTGTTAAGAGGAAACCCTGTTCCATACACGTTGTATACACGCTGTAGTTTTGTGTTGACACTAATCGTCGAAGTAGCAGATTTCAACAGTTGAAAAAATCACTCACTGCTTCCTTATTAATGCCCTCAGCACGAGCTCTTGAAAGTCCCTCAGGTTCTCGTAATGATAAGTTCGGATGTCTTTTCATGAAACTTGAAAACCAAGTTCACCAGCTAATCCTTTATTTCTCCAAGGATGTGTAATTTGGTTTATTATTACATATCTGTGAACAGCTTTACGAATCGTTTCAGGGGTGCAGGCTAGTCCTTTTCTCGCGAGAGTCATAATTCGCAACACGAACTCTTCCTCCTGTACTTCTGTCAGTACTGTGGGGTGTCCTATGGCTTTCAGTTTTGCACTTTGAACCATTATCACCCAAGGTTAGTCTCAACCTTTCGACCTGCACTTTCCTTCGCAAAGTTTCAAATTTACACTGCAGAGCTGCGAAGCTCCATGTAAACTCAAATCACCTTTTGTTACACTTTGGATAATCTTCTCCATGTCTTCATTATTTCACTCGTTGTATTTATGTTTTGATTTGTATGTCCGTACCATCTAAAAAATGAAATGTTTTGTTTTACATTCACGCATCATATAGGCTAAACCATAAATACAAAATTAAAATTCATAAATTAAATAAATTCACATACGTTTACACCTGACTCAAATAGCCCCCATTGACTCAAATAACCCCATTTTTTCGACTCAAATAAACCCGTTTCGCATATGCTTACGTAGGAATGTACTACTTTCACAATAGAAGAGAGCACCAAAAATTGCGTTTATAACATGTGGACGTTCTGTTTTACGCGAACGGTAATAATGTTACAAATATATGCACTTACATAGGTTCAGCACCTTGTATCATACAGCCACTATTTTATATCAGAGCAAAATATGAAGTATTACAACTCACCTTGCTCAGAATAGTCGCAAATTCACAGCAACTGATAAGAAAGCAGCAGATCAACCACACACACACCCTTCCCTTTGCCAACGAACTCACAACTGAAGGCAGGTTCAGCGTACTGGTGCGCATATTAAATGCACAGTGACATTTTTTTCTTACGTTTGACCCAAATATCCCCTTGACTCAAAGAGCCCCGGTCTACCCTTTTTTTTTTTTTCATACGTTATACTTTATGTCAGGAAAACTACGGTAGAAATTTTAATTTTAATGATATTTAAGTTTGAAGGGAGTTAAAAAGGGAGTAACAGATTTGATGATGAATAATACTCGTACGTGGTTTGGTAACTCGTATAAAGAATGGTTGTTAAAAGAAATATTCTTTATTACCATTATAATTATGAAGAAGAATGATTTTATTACTGTAATGATAATTGATGTGCTTAACTAATAAGAAATGCAGACAGCATAAGCGCTGCGCATACATAGAAAGGTGGCAACGTTTTGGGACAGTACAGTAGCTACGCTGTGCTTCAAACTTAGTATATCTAATGTATTTCCCAAATTTCATTTGGGGAGCATATACACCATTTGGGGGGCACGCTCCCTGCCCCGTGGCTACACCGCTGCTATCTCATTCTTAATTGTTATGATGAAAATCTCTCTTTAAAAGATGCCAATAACTCCAGTATTTTTATTGTCTCTCTGTCCCAAAATAAAAGTGATAGATATAAATAACATTTGGATTTTGTTCCAAAATAGTTGACATATTTAAAAAAAAAAATCTAATCGTAAATTATAAGGTTCCTTTAAAAAAAAAACACGGTTGAATATTAGTGAACACAAATATTGAAGATAGTCTCTCTGTTTAGTATCGAACCGTGGTATTATAGTAGTAAATATTGTAAAATTATATTACGAGTACTGTTTGTCATTTGCGCGTCATGGTTACTTGACTCTGAATATCCCACCCATCCATATGAATTTTTGCATAACTGAAAAATCGCAGAATGTATCCTTCAAAACAAGTGCCCTTTTTGATATTTTAAACAGCCTTTGTGAAGACGATCGAGTAGCATTCTTAGTTTGCCATCTACCGTTGACAAATGTTGTCCTCATTGGTACAGTTCACTGGAAAAATGGAAGAAAATCTAATTAGAAATAATTTTTGGACATGTACTTACTATTTATAACAATGTATGTTTCAATATGGAAATATCGCTCCAAAAGTTGGAAGTTAAACTTTCATAATCAACAAATAAGTCGTCCAGTTGCAAAACAAAGTATGTTCAATCTGTCATCTTTCCGGAAATGAAGAATTTATGAGTCTTGAATCCGGACGACTCAAAAGTTTTTGGCGCTACATATGAGCTTGTTGACTTTAGGGATTTTTTTTTTTTTTTTTGCGTATATAAATAAGGCATGTGGGAGAATTTCATGAAAAACACGAGTATTTTTTTTAGGATATCTGGTAACCCTGCTTTGACCAGCTGGTTTTATTCAGTCTCCTACTGGTTTCTATTTCGAAAACTTCCAATCTTTACTCTCTCCACTTCAAAGTGTAGATCCCGTCGTTAGGACGTTATTTTCATCCAATCGAAGGCAATGACAAGCTAACATCGGTTCACTATGCTCAGAGATCTTGAGAGCATAAATTTACTGCCTGCCATCATCCCCACTATTATGTAATCTACATAATATGACCTCATTATAAATGTGACTTTTTTAATTCACGTTTCTTATTTAAAAAAAATAAAAATAATTAAAAGCGTTGGATCTAAAAACAATATTACATTACGTTACGTAAAATAGCAGGCTTTTAATCACATTTAATTTTCAAAAAAATGTGCACAGAAAGACTACGACGTCACGCCAATCAAAAACATTTTGCCTAACTTCTATTATCCAGTAATAACCGGTTTGTTTCCTTGTTTTTCCTTGAAGAAGAGAGAGAAAGATATTGGAAAAAGGAAGTAAACGAGTGACGTATATAGCTCTATAGATCCGCAACGTAACAGTGACGTGTGAATTTTCTTGCAGGAAATATGATATAAACAAGCAGATATTATGCCCAATTTTGTAGGTATTTATTCCTTGAAACAATAAGACCTAACAAGAAGCCATATTGACAGACGTGACGGACAAGGAATACAGACTTGTAGATGACGAGATATATTTGAAAGAATTGGTGTTCTATTATTAACGATGACAATAAATTCTATGAAAGGTAATGCAAAGATAGAAGGCACACAATTCAGAGGGAAAAAATGCGAATTTTTATGTAAAATTTTCAAAAGTTACAAAACATATTTTTGAGTATCTTATACACAAATGTTTTTTAACCTTTTTATACTCAAGGACCGGCAAACTACAGGAAAAAAGTCAGGGTCCGGTAAGATATCAATAATCTAGGGATTTATTTGACATTCAAAAGATTCCAACACTTCATCAGATTCTAGTTATTTTGAAAAGGAAATGTAAACTTTAATTTCAGTTTTGAACTGTTGAAATCTTCAAAATAGGTGTTAAATAAGTAAATGTATTAATTTGCTGAGGACTGGTACAATAGTTTCGCGGACCGGCAGTTGAAAACCACCGTTATACAGAATTACATCTTTCTTAGAATGCGTTCTTTGTTTAAAATTAATGATTTTTCAAGAATTTTCGCATTCTCTCCTAGAAAGGTAGATAAAATTATGCACACTGCGCATGAGGGACTGCGCATGAAAATAAGATAAAATTCTATCTTTTTTTTTTCTTAGAGTGCTGCTGAGAGATGATGTATGTAATATTTAAGTTGTTTTTCTTCTTTTCATCATAAAAAAATAACTTGGATTCAAGTCTGGCTATTGTGAAAACCAAAGCAAAATTATAATTTTATTTTCGTACTTTGATTAAGAAGTCATGGTTGAAAACATATAAAGTACGAGAGGATAAATTATATTAATATTTTGTCTTGATGGTAGGAAGTAATGCGTTTCTCCGTTTGGAAATACATATCTCATGCTCTCGGAAATTTAAGGTATAAGTGATGATGAAATCTTGAACAGTATGATGGCTGGCTGATGGCTGGCAAGAACAGGTACAATATTATTTCACGTATGAATTGTTGATTCACAGGAAGCAAGATGCCAAAATAATTCTTGTGTTAAGTTTGCCCAAGCAAATCTGTAAGTTTACCATTGCCGCTAAGTTAATTAGTTATACAAGGATGCAAGCTTCTCGTATGCTTAATAGACAAAATTAATACAAGCTTTCGTCAAACACGCTACAGAAAATTTGCAAACTTTCAATGGTAAGTTCTTCAATTTTACAGCAAACGTGCTATGGCAAGTGTGCAAGCTTATGACAAACTTGCTATGGAAAGTCTGTAAACTTGTAAAGATCTTGATATAGAATGTGTAATAAGCTTGTCTCAAATTTCTATTAGCAACTCTGCAATTTGAAGTCTGCAAAGTTGTGTAGGCAAGGATTCGATATTCTCTCTGCCTGAAAAGTCCTCTTGTATTAAGGTATTTTGAAGTTAGCGTTTTCAAGTTAACGGAAAACAAGTTTAAATTAAGTTCTACTGTATCTGATTTTGCTGCACGTTTTTATTTGAATTTGAATTTATTTAAGACCTTTAGGCCTCTACGGCTTCGGCCGGGATAGGGTAGGGAAATGATATGGGAAGATGTCGACCAGGGAATAAGTTGAATGTACCATTTGGACATTTGCCTGGTATTACTGAGGACAAATCCTGAAAATAAAACCTCAGTTAGGATGGTCGGCCTGTGATATCGAATCCAGAACTTCCTGAATGCTAGGCTAACGCTCTAACAACTGAGCTACGGCTGCTTGGTCTGTAGCTTTCTATACATTGTCTGAGTAACAGATTTTAAAAGAAACTATGAAATGTGCTATTTTTGATGTAACAATAGAACATTTTGGTCATACACTTGAAGGCAGCTGTTCGGAGAATCATGATTTAATCGTAGAAATGCAACGTATAATGCATTTGCTTTGCAAACGTATAGAAGAGACAAACGCATAGACTTAATGATCTCAACTGATTTTTTTTCACAGAAGTGTGTATTACCATAAATAGCCATGAATATCAAAAGAAAAGTTTCTTCGAAGAAAAAAAAAACACGTAGTGCAAAAGCGGAGGTAAAAAGTACAGTACTAGAAAAAGAAAACAAGAAAAAGGTCAGGCGGATTTCCAGGAGATAGCGGAAGTCGCGTAGCAGAAAACAGGAAGTGATCGTTTTCCAAGAAATTCATTATGATGACATCAACTTGTTGGCAGAAAATGTCACCTAAATATAGAGAGAGCCTCTCCTTTCCGAGATGTGCGTTCTATTTAACTCGTCGGTTTGCGATCCGCGTTCGGAAAGTCCATTGGGGAATCCAGGTCAAGTGCTGAGAATATATTCCTTCTTTTTGATACAGGAGAGGAAGACATAGACCTAGTAATCTAAATGTTTTAACTTCCCTTTTAAGAAAAGAGGGAGGGGGGGGGAGGACTATTCAAAGAAACAAAACTAGTATTTGATTAACTTCACAGTAAAAATTAATGCACTTTTCTTACACATTTCCTATACATATTTTCTGATTTTTTTTAGATTTGTGTTTAAAAAGCATAGTATACGGTACAGTAAGCTTATGCAACACTTCTTGTCCACATGGGCGTCGGCGGGGGAGGGGGTTTGAAAGGGTTGGACGACCCCCTGGAAATGTAGTTAATATTATCTAAAGTGGAAACACGTAGTAGGCGAAATAAATACAAATCTTGAGGTACAAAAACTTGTATAAAGATTATATATCTACAAGTTTGTTGAAAAAGTTGAAAATTGATTTAAATAAAGAAGGTAATTTAAAATAGAGAATCCTGTAATGTAGATTTTATACACGTGTTTACAGATTCTATTTCCTGCTGCATTTATAACGTTCTTTAGCAACTCCATTTATGTGGGCAGAATGAATTTCACGTGTACTAGAGTCTCGTTTAACCGAATTTGATGGGACAAAGGGTGATTCGATTAAACCGAAAACATAGGGATTTACTTACTGTAGTTTAGTATCTCATTTCATGTTAAAAACAACAACCTTATTTTAAATTAAGCTAAACTTTTTTCAAACATAGGTCTACTACTCTGTATAAGAATCTCTCTATAAGAAATTAAAAGTCTCTTAGCATCCGCCAACCCATGTTTCTACGCAGTCAAGAAACTCCTAACCTCGCGATTAATACGAAGAAAGTTGAAATTGAAAATATACAGAACGGTTATTCTGCCGGTAATACTTTACGGTTGCGAAAGTTGGAGTACGACCCTAGCAGATGAACATAAATTACGTGTGTTTGATTAAAAATAAAGTTTTGAGAAAGATATACGGACTGAAACGGGACAAGATGACTGGGGAATGGAGGAGACTGCATAATGAAGAACTTCACGGACTTTACGACTCACCCGATGTTGTTAGAATAAAGAAATCGCGACGAGTAACGTGGGCAGGCCATATAGCTGGGATGGGAGAGAAACGAAGATCATATTCCATCGTGGTTGGTAAACCGGAGGGAAACAGACCGTTAGGGAGACCGAGACGACGTTGGGAGGATAATAATTAGAAGGGAACTTCGAGAAGTAGGTGTTCGTGATGAAAACTGGCTTGATCTTGCTCAGGATAGAAGCCTTTGGAGAACGTTTGTTACAGCGGCGATGAACTTGCGAGTTCCGTAAGCCACGGAGTAAGTAAGTAAGGTCTACTACTCTGATGCAAGACCAGAACATAACTAATGTACTTTTCGTTTTTACAGAACATTGCAAAGTTTTTTCAACTCATTCGTTCATAATTAGGAGTATAAAACAAATGTAGCGTTTAGAAACTGCTAAAAATATAATTTTGTTTTTCACTGCCTCGAGATTCGGTAAATCAGAAATTCGGTTAATCGGGACTCTGGTTTATATTTAATGGGTATTTTTAAAAAACAAATATTCACGAAGATGTAAAACATTAAGAAAGTATCGCTTAAGCATCTAGATACTGTTGAGCTGTTCCGGTATCTTTATCGAGATACTTTTTTTTTTGTGAGTATCGTAATAAATACCTTTTTTTGGACAAGTATCGAGTATCTGTATCAGATACTTTTAAGAAGTATCTGACACAACTATGAAAACAACCAATCCACATGCTTTCTTGCTCTAGAATACCCAAATCGATTGGATATTCAAAATAAGCACCCCGCCCGGCCTGACCCAAAGATGCCTGAAGGCTGTAAAAACAGAACTCAATTCAATAACAATATTTTTTCTTTCTTCATTATTCCAGTTAGTGGAATATTGTTTGAACATATGTAGTAAGTAGTGTGTAGTATGTTTTGCACATACAACAAATTTACCAGGAACTACCACATAAATTCACTTGGATTTTGATCCTTAGATCTGATAAATCACTGTGTGTGTGTAAACTACCGGACAAAGATGACTCTGATGTAATCCGCTTATTGCAGAAACAAGAACACAAGTACTTGTTTCTTTTCTTTTCTTTTGTACATCCAGCAAGGTCAGTCAGTAGGGCACTGGTTTGTGGATGTACTTTAATCTCTAGACGATGTGAAGAAGAAGATGAAGTAAGAAAAAGTGTACAAGGAAATAACGCTGAAAGTACAAGAAATTATCAGAAAATATCCTGAAATACTGGATTACTTGACGAAGATGAATCATATCATTGTGATACCTCCTTCAAAATTTGTTTCATGAGCAAAAACATTTTGAGTGTGTGCTTTGGACACTTCTTGAACAAAGAGATCATGAAATATTCGCCTGGTTTTGGTTATTAATAAAATTTATTCTCCATTTATTGTATCCACATTGGTATTTATGTAACGTAATAACGGTGTCTGCCAGAAAAGTACGACACCTCTACTGACTTTGGTTTTCAAAGTAACAAACTGAAGCGATACTTAAAAAAAAAAAGCATTAAAAAATAGTTCCTTTGTGGACTAATAGTTAGCGCACTCGCTTTCAGTGCACGTGGATCTAGGTTCGATTCCAGGTGGCAACTGTTAACATCGGTGTTAATTGAGCATCGTGAGGACAATTCAGGAATTAGTTGATTGAAGAGGACTCTGGCCTAGTAAGGCAGAAATAGGGCATCAAGAGGCGTTGTGTTGACCCCGTTACACTCCATTCAGCGAGAAATCAGTCTACCTGTTGTGCAACGCCGTTTAGTTATTTAATTAAAATTACTGGCTGAAATTGCAGGTTCGACAGAGGCCTTGGACAAGTTGGAGGGATGTCATGACATTGAAAATTGAAATTTGTTTATGACCTTTGGTATCTTTTGACTCACAGTCAGTCCGAGTTAGGATAGAGGTAAGGGAACCGGGCAAGGCTAGTTTCAAGGTATCATCCCGGTGATAAGACGTCGTCCCTCGCCAAGCATTTTTTCTGTATATAGGAACGGGGAAGGTAGCGGCCAGGGCTGCATTCAAGGTGCCGTCTCGGAATACGCCTGCTGGGACTGAAGAAAATCTTGGGAAAACCTTAGTCAAAATTGCCGAGGCGAACAGCACTCAGACTGCGCCACCTTTCCAGTGCTTATCAAAGGACACCTATGGTAACCACTGGACTTAGTACCAGTATGCCTACAAGGGACGAATGAAACAGTGTTTGCCATATTCTCCGCATATTCCTTCCTTTTTAATTCTTTTCTCTACTTTGCTTTTCGAGTCTTGTTTTTCAGTGTTGTCTATCTGTATTGCAATTTTCCAGTGTGAGCATAATTAGACAGACTTTATCCTTACACTGGCTGTCACGTAAAAAGAGAACTGGATGAAAGATTTTTCAGGCCGGATGGATAGATAATACAGGGATGAATTGGTAAAATGAAGAAAGTGTTAGGAAACGGGAGAATCCCGAGAAAACCACAAAGCCTACATCGCACGAGCAGGGATCGAACCGACGACCCCTCTGCACCAAAGGTGAACACTCTACCACTGAGCCACCGCGGCCCTAACTTCGTTAAGAATGAGCTTATGCAAAATGATATGAAAGTGACTTGATAACGAAACTTCAAAATTCAGGACTTAATGATTTTTGTCATGTTATAAGACGGGATGGAACGGGGAGAAAGTTTGACAAGAATGAATACTAACGGTCACCTGTATCTTCATTCATAAAGGTACAGACTGATAATCGAGACAATAGGGTTCGATTCACCATTTTGGCGACAACCATTTTCCAACATACTGTTAATATCTTTTTTTTATCCTCATCAAAATTCAGACGGAGAACGAAAATTATGAGAAAATTGAAAGCAATCATTGTTAAAAGGGGAAATGTGCTATTAAAAATACATAGCATATTTCCTTTTAACCCAACTTAGTTGACATGTTTACACGCTAAAAAAAATTACCAATATAATTCGACGCTCATCTTTAATCGTTTTCTGTTAACACCGAATGCATACAGAGGAAAATTTTGTCATTTCTGTCTTAATTCTAATTTTACAATGGCAAATATACTTTTTTTTTATTAACATCTAATCTTCTGTCCATTAGATTACGTTTATATTATAATACAACAAAGCAATTACAATTTATATAACAACTAATTCCAGAAAAGTACTACAGATGACAGTTGACTACGTGTTGGTAGTATTAGAGTTAGCGTTAACGTGATAATTTATTTTCTAACTTCTTCTAAAATATTTTACTACAATTAGCTAACTATGACACGTATTTACCACAATTCTTTTCTTTCTTTTCAAGTTTGCTTGAAGACTTAAAAATATCGCGTATCTCGATAGCATTTAACTTTAAAATATTCATATTCCTTGATCACAAACAAATAATATTACAGAAATGAAACAATGTCGAAAGATTGTCTTAAAATAACAAATCATATGATATTTAAGAGGTATATGAGATAGAGTTTCTGCTTTTGTTCTATTATGTTTATTATTTAAATGAAAATACTGCTAAATCTAAGTTAGCTTCCCTATACTATAGAAATTCTGTTTGGTTCATCAATAATGGTATAGAGAAATAATGAATGCTATCATAATTGTAGCACCAGTGCAGTGTAGTCGTACCAAAATAATTTTGGAACAGTCGAGAACAGCCTTTTCCACGCTGCCGCCCTCTTTGGAGCCTACTATACATCTGAAGGACCCCCTTGCATTACACGTATGTATAATGTGTGTGTTTGTTTTGTTTTTCTTTGGAGTGGTTGAGGATAATCGTCTTCAAAATGTTCGTTTCATTTACAATATTCCTTCGGTGTTATGATGCCCGCTCCGTAATCTGAAGATCCTGGGTTCGATCCCGGGGCCGGACGAATTGACTGAGGTTTGCCCTGGTTTTCTGAACTTCACCAGGCAAAAGCTGAAATGGTACCGTAGTTTAAGGCTAGGGTCCACTTACTTACTTTCCTATTTTCCTTTCCCAATGCTCATTATTGTTGAGTAGCTATGTAAAATGTCGTTCGAGCTGTATTTGGGAATTTTGCAAATAAATAAATTCATTACGAAAACAACACTAAACTACAGTAGCGTGCCCGTCAGATGTAGAAAAAAGATTTTTTTTCTATTAAAAATAATATTTATTAAGTTAACATGATAATATGTATGAATGACTCACCAAAGTGCAAGTCAATGTGATGGTTAGTGTTGCATTCCAACCGCTAACTTGGAAATGTCAGGATGAAAGGAAGTTACTTTAAAGCGAAGAGCAGAAGACGTTGATTCAACAAGATATGTAGTGCCAAACGGCGTCAAGCATCTTAGTGTGGCCTTTTGGAGATTTCAGCACACACTGATCGCGCATGCAACCAGAAATCACTCAGCATGGACACAAAGTAAATACAAATACGTATTTATTTTGTGGTATGGAGGACTGGAATATTTCACTTCACAATGGAGTCACACCAAAGTTTCAAAATTGATCCTCTTCGTCGTTTGGCAACTCATTTTCTGTCTCTAGGAAAGGGTGTTTCACCCAGTCGATTTTTCCTTGCTTAATAGGAAATATTCTCTGAATTTTAGGCCATGGTTTCTAAATGTTGTGTCACATTCATAACATCAGAAGATAGATCTTCTTCAATTGTTGACAAGAAACCGCGAGAGGAAAAGAAAGAATCGTAGTCATTTCTGTCTAGGCGGCGGCGGGACTAAACATTTAGTTTCTTGATGGTCGCTTCAATCTTGTCTTGAACCGTTAATATGGTAACACATTTACCACATGGTAACACACCTTGAAGGCTTGGGTTGAAAATATCTTACATGTATGATAGAATTCAGAGCCAAGTAAAATCATCCAGACGGCAACTCAATTCAAATCTGTAGTCTATAAAAGAATTCACCTCACTTCATCGTGAAGCTCAACAAGACGGGTCAGGCAGGACTCTTCCGGAAGGTGACAAGGATAATGTTTCTTGTAGGTCGAACATCACTTATCCCACTAATTGGCTTGTCATTATTAGTGAGATAATTTTAACCAAGATTGCTGTATTTTTCACCACTGTGTGTGACTCAGTTTATCTTGCGGACCCCTAAGATCGTATTGCGGACCCCAGGTTGGGAAAGACTGGTCTAGAATATGTCCTTTTCCATGGAGACTGGTAATATAAAAAATAAATATGATTCGAAATTTTAAAGTAATGTTATTGAATCTTAGTGTCTTCATGCGCATGACTAGTTTATAGTATAGACCGGGGCAGTTCGGGGCATCTTAAGACTTATTATATATTAGCATGACTAAAAGCAATGATTTTGATAGCACAGTCTTAAAATGCTCCGATTTATCCCATGACCGGATGGGAAGATATTTGAGGAAGGATATTTCTCTCTCAATTGCAAAGTCTCAAAAGTTATTTTATTCCAAAAACCAAATAAACCTATCAGTAAGCTCCCTTCATATCGACAAATCCAGCTCATCTCCACACACGGCAAAATATTAGAAAATGTCTTGGTCAACTACTTACATGAACATTTGAAAGAACATATATAATGTTCTCAGGACCAACGAACAGATACAAGTTACAATGGGATGGAAGGTAAAGAATATATAACAGATATACCCACAACAGACGAAATTAAGAGGGGCATACAAAAACTAAAAAATTGAAAAGCAGCAGGGTACGATAACATTCCAGCTGAATTAATAAAATATGGAGGAAGGGAAGTTGAAGAGCTATTCCAATAACTGCTAGCAAGGAAAAATATCGCCCATGGCCCTAATTTAGGATACCAACCCGGCATTTATCTCACTGAAATTAACCAGAGAAAACTCAGGACAGTCGGCATTAGCAGCATGTAGACCACGTGGACTATGAGATTAATAAAATAATTATTTTATTGAGAAAGCAATGTTGTTATTCCTGGTAAAATGTATTTAAATAAACTTTCAAAGTATTTGTTTAAATAATATTAATTGAGCTCTTACTATCTTGTATTTAGTATATTTTTAACTATAATATTTATATACTTTGAATAAAAACAAACAGTCGATAATAAATGTCTCAGCCTAGTCGAGTTCATAAATTATGTTTAGTCTTTCAACAAATAAAACGTTGATTCATCGATTTTCTAGTAATCAGTAGAATTATAGTTATCTTTGTGATAACGGCGAGACAAGCTGAGACCTTTCGAATTAAAAAGTAAATCCCTTTTCCATAAATTAAGTAACTTCTGTCTGCAGCACATCACGTTAGGATGCAGACGAGAATTTTTACTTCAATACTACTACTAATTTTCGTTATGGCTGCATAGGTATTTGTGACCAAAGCGTGTCACTTGTCTAAGGTAAGACGCCCCTCAGCGTTCACTCTTCTGAGAGGAAGAATGAGCAAGGTATGAGCCAATGTCTGTATTCTACACACTATCCCGGCATTCGTTAGGAGGATTGAGGAAACCCCTGGAGTGACAGTGACCTGCGTGCATGAGCGGAATTCGCAGCTCCACCGCCTCATTGGTACTTATCGGTACCACTGAATCGGATTCGAACCAGCGACCGACCATCCTGACTGAGATTTTTCAGGGTTTCTCTCAGTTTCATCAGGTGAGTGCTGGGATGAAACCTTAAGAAAGACCCTGACCGATATCTTGTCCATCCTCTACCCTACCCTATTCTAGCCTGAGCGATGCCAAAGGGCAAAGCTGGTCGGGTGGCCATCGGCTCGAAGGTCCTGGGTTCGAGTCCCGGCATAGGTGTGGATTTTAACAGCTAAAGGCGAATCGTGACGTGCCGAAGTTCAAAGCTACTAGATTGGCCCATATTAAAATAAAGTTTACCAAAGGGCAAAAATAAATTCAAATTCACAAATTACGATTGGATCACGGGAGCTAGATGCACTATTGTTACTACCACTACCATTATTATCAATTCATTATTCAAAGAGACAATTCGATGCTCGGTTCTCAATCAAATGCGAACAGTAATGTCGTAAATATTCCTGACATTACAATTAATGTAGTCAGATCAGCCATCAGAAAGTTTAAAAAATCATACAACTATAGGAAATGATTGTATACCAAATTACGTAGTAAAAAGATGTTCTCAATATATGGCTCTAATTTTGACTGAGTTATTTAATCTCTCACTTAGGCAAGGAGTGGAAATCAACCTACATTATTCCTGTCTATAAATGTGGCGATTGTTCCTTATTATCAAACTATAGACCAATCACTACTGTAAATACCATGACTAGACTATTTGAATCTATTGTATGTGAACATCTACGGTTTAATTTAAAACATATGTTCGAAAGAAAACCATGGGTTCATTCCAGAGAAGTCTGTGGTCACAAATCTTTATCAGATTACGAATGAAATACAGGGTTACATTACAAGAAGATCTCAATGTTATGTTATTTATATAGATTTGGCTAAAGCGTTTGATAGAGTTCATCATCTGGTTCTAATATATAAACTTAGTAAGACTGGATTATCTCCCACCTACATAAAATGGTTCGGGAGTTTTCTATCTGGTAGAATGTTTAGAATTAAAATAGGAAATACCATATCTAATGAAGAAACAATCAGTAACGGCGTACCCCAGGGATCACCTTTAGGTCCACTTCTCTTTAATATTTTTATATATAATATTTCTGAATTTGTAAATTATATGCTGACGATCTAAAGTTTTATGAAGAGGTAAATAACTATAGAGACAATCAATTATTGCTAGATGATCTCAACAGTATAACTGCATGGTGTACTAAAAATAAAATCGGGGCAAATACTCTCAAGACTAAATTCATTAGTACACTAGTAAGACTCAGTAATGTATGTAACTATAAAATAAACAAAATGGATGTTTTGAAGGTAAACACTCTCAAGAATTTTGGTACTCATTTTGATTCTAAACTTAAATTTAATAGTCATATCACAAGAATTACAGGTGGAGCTAGAAAAGTAGTACATTTTTAAGCAATGGTATGAGTTTGTAAGTATTGAGACGTATTTGACGCTTTACAAAACTCTTGTAAGAGCAAAATTAGAATATGCTACGTCGGTGTGGAATGACTTGACTGAAAGTAGCAATAACAACTATTGAATCTGTATAGAACTGCTTTGTTACAACGTTAATATGCCATATTATTCGTACGACTACAGCTATTCGTGTGACATCTTCAAACTTGAAACTTCGAAGCAACGAAGATAAAAACATAGACAAAAAAATTCCTAGCTAAGATTTCGGATAATACAACTGAAGTCAAGCTCTTATTTTATAGAAAAAAACAACAACTCAGTTTTAGTATACCCTTGTACGACACTCGAGAGCACAAGCTGGCAACAACCTTTGACAAAGGTGTCGTACTTTGAAATCGAATAATTCGTAATTATAACAAATAGTAAATCACCTCTACATTTGTCCTTATGTTCTGCATTTATTGTATACTTTGTATTTACTAAACATGTATTAGATAATTCTATTTAAGTATGTATTGTACTGCTACGAAATCTTTATTTTTTCAACAATTCACAGTTGGCATCATATCCTTTGTTATTTTGTATCTAATTCTTTACTTACATCTGTAACCAATATGCATTCTTATGTTGCAGTGCTATATTGGTATTCATTCTACTGTTCATAGCACTCTAATAAAGATATTAAATTAAATTATTGTTATAGGTGCTCATTAGGACGGACTTCACCGTCACATCCCTCAAACTCTCCACGTGAGGTTGACGGATGATTGAAAGCGTGAGGCAGAGGGAGATGAGAATACGTGAGGATGGTGGTGAAAAAAACAGTAAGATGAGGGTGGGGACGATGTGAAAACGTAAGAATAAGAATGAGTGACGGTGAGGTCAAAGGCAAAGGAAAATCTGAGAATGGGGGGAACTTTGATAGCAAAGAATAATAAAATGAATCAGCTTGAAGTGTAAGAGAATAGATAGAATGAAGCTGTTCTCATGTGATGGAATGAGACCTTTTTAATTAAATAACATTTTAACGAAAATCAACGCTCTTCATTTGTTCTGAGTCTTCAGACCTCCATTGTCCCTTAGACTTGCATCTATCTTTTCCCTGATTTCCTCTCCACCTTGTATCTGGTGAGTGAATGGTAACGCTCACTGTTTTATAATCAAGAGGTGCTGGGTTCGATAGTCTTTGGAGACACAAAAAGTTTCGATGTCTACTTTATACTGTAGTTCCTGTCTTTGTGACGTCATCTTCATCCAATGGAAGGCAATGGCACACTACCATCGGTTTATCTTACCTAGAAACCTTCAGGTCATCGGGACCAGAACAACCGTCGTCATATCTTCAATCGTATCTTCTATTTCATTATTCCTTCAACATACGCTTTGATGATGTAATGTCCTAACCAGTTTCATTCTCTCTTCCTTATCAACCGTAGTATTCTGTTTTTAACTCTTTAGTATTTCGTCATAATATATTTCGAAACGCAACTGTTTTGCTCTCGCCAAGATCCTTTTTTCAACCCTTACTGTTAACCCCTGATTTTGAATAATTCTAGTCTTCTTGTATCACTGTTGTGTAGAGTTCTCTCCATGCGACATAATGTCCCATTCAAAAGCAAACTTTAATCTTTCAACTCATTGTTGATCGGTAGTTTGAAAACATTTTTCATCATAGTACATATCTCTTTCACCACTTCCTATAATCTCACCTTTACTTCTTTCTTCACACTACATCTCGCGTTTTATAATACTTCATACTCGAAGCTAAATTCCAATTCTGCATTTTTCTTTTGCAAATTGTATTTGGCTTGGCTCTGTTTGTTCCAATCACCGTTCCCTTCGTTTGTTTATGTTTGTTCTCATTTCATTTTCCTCACAACTTCCGCTTAGCCTTTCCAATATCTTGTTAATTCGTGTTCCGCTTTTTTAAAGAACACATTATCTTATATTTCTTCCAGCCGTCCACCGTTATTTGAAGGATAGTTTCATAACATGTTCTAGAAACAGATTAAGTAGTCGAGCGGATCTTGACATCTTTTCTTCAGTTTTATACACTGTAAAAAATTAAAAATACACTCATTTGACGCTTTTTCATATATTTTTTTCGAATTTCTCTTAGTTTTGTGTTCAGGGAGTGTAAATTGTGTGTACAAGAATTCTGATAAGGTTATCATGTCTCTGAACATAAAAGTTTTCAACACTTCTTACTTACTTTAATGTTAGAATTCTTTTCTAAACACTTTTTTGTACATGTTTTGTTTATAATATGTGCTGGGAAACTTGGACCCAATAATTTATGCACATCATTTCTTCAGTATATGGCGAGAAAAGTGTCAAATATTACCTATTCAGTTTATTAAGCAATAGGCTATCACTGAGACTGCTCGACCTCTGTCCTCGTCATTGCTTCATCTCTCCTAAGCATCTAAACCTCTTACTAATTGAGCTAAGCGAAGCTCTTTGCGATCGACTCATAGATGTCACTTTTGACGCCTAAGATCTCCGAAACGATGTAAGCTACCGATGCCAAATTTGACATAGTGATTACACATCATGAACAGATGGTTGAAAACTATAGAAATCGGAGATCAATTTTTGGAAATACACTGAAAAAAAAAAGTATTAGAAAGAAATCGGAGATTTCAACTGTTTTTTTATTTTTAGTTGTAAATATGAGAAACCTCAAATTGTTTGGTAGAAAGCTTAGCGTGATGGCGCTGTATCACTAAAGACTACCGATAAAAACCGCTTTTACTCGCTCAGCTCAATTTCATTGCTCTGATAGCTTTCCCAGTACATTCTATTCAATGTGAAATCTACAGAAATTATACAAGGATGGTAATCAGAATTTAGAAAAAGTACTGCAGGGTATATCGGGAAAATTCGGGTCAGATTAAGGTTTATTATAAATAATATTATTATGACAAGAATGAATTGAAGGCAGTCAAAAGCAATGTATTCAGTTCACTTTTGTCATGGTGATAGCCTACGTAATAAACCTTAAAATGATCCCATTTATCCCGTGACCCGAATTCCCCTTTTGTACCCTATACAGATGTGATTAAAAATCTCATTTGAAATATACAAAATAGACTCAAAATGCAAAAGAAGTGGATTTTTTTTACAATGTACACTCAGATTTTTAAAAATATTACCCAATGAGAATACGGTTGTTAGTTCAAGAAAGTCGTGCCTTTCGACAACCCTAAAACAATATTCGTGAGAACTGAACTTGTGAAATATTAGTTTTCAATAAAAATCGAATCTCTGTTTCACTGTTGCCAGGTTTGTACAAATTGTTTGGAGTTAGAACATTTACTCTGAACCCCAGTATACTTATTCCTAGGGACAGTAGAATTTCGCGACTCATGAATTCGAGAAAATTTTAAACCTTCAAGAAATCACATGGAGTAGATAAAAGTTTGTTAACACGATATGAAAGCGTGCTTTTTATAAATCAGGAAATACTTTCGAAATTTTGGACATTTTGCTTCCATCCACGAATTTTGAGTTCTACTCAAGAAATTATACAATTTTTTATATATTCATTCACGAAAATAATGCCTAACCAATCGAATTCAATTACCATTCTTTTCCTCGTACTCAGTGTAAAGATAATGAAAGATAACAACCTATACATTTTTTTTTACAGAACGCAGATTTAATGCTAATTTTTTAAAGGTCAAAATGTTATAATTGCAATATCCTTAATCGCTTTTTCTTTTTCGCAGTATCTTGTCAACTCTGTATATAATATACATTCATATAAACTTGGCACCATTTCTTATAACAAACAATCTTTTGAAACTTGGACAAGTATCTGTTAAAACTGGAAAATTGTAATGTCAAGAAGATAGAGAGCGAAAAAAAAGTGGGGGGGGGGGGGAAATATATATCTCTGGCCTCTATGCGCAATTTTCTGTAATGATTCAGTTACTTTTTTTTACTAGTTCAGTGAACTGGTAAACGTTGTTTTTTATTACTTGATTATCGATAAACAAAAATGGAGGAGGGCAAAAACTACACGCTAATGTGTTATTTTGCCTCATGCCCTTGAAACAAACAACCGATAAGCGAACTGCTATGACCAAGTGACATGGTTGTGTTGTCTAACGTAAGAAGTATATAGCCTTTTAACCCAACACACGCACAAGCTTGATTTATTTACCGCTTTTAATTCCTTTGAAGAAAAAAAAAACAACACATTGTTATTATCTTGAACCGTTATTTGAATATTGAGGAAATCACTTTCCCCCCTTCCGTCATATACGCTACGTAGGCTCAGTACTTTAATTAGGACAAATGCTTCTTGGTAATTGAGGAGTCCTTTCAAAATAGTCGATAACTGCATCAAAATTTGAATTGTGAGGTTTTAGGTAATCATTCTCAATGGTATATTTGATGGTCCCCCATTTGTAACTTGCGAATTCTAGAATCCTTGACTTCCATAACTAACTAACTGTATGCCTTACGGAACTCGCAAGTTCATCGTCTTAGCAACAAACGTTCGCCATGGGATTCTATCCTGGGCAAGATCGAGCCAAGTTTTTTTTTTTTTTTTTATCATAAACACCTACTTCTCGAAGATCTCTTCTAATATTGTTACGTTGACCATACGTCCCGAATATCAGGGTTCTGCCCCAGTGTCCCGAAAAAATATTAAAATGTCCCTAATTTCATTTTTAAAAAAGGGCGGTTTTGCATTTGGTTTACTGTAGCTTTTCATAGAGTTTCTAATTAATAAGCAATAAGTTATCAACTACTTGATAACAGCTTAGTTATAACATCTTAAATCATAAGCAATTGCATTTTAGAACAATTAAATCATAAGTAAATTATTACAACAGTTCAACACCAAGACATCGCGGAAATTTTTAAATTCTATGGTTATTTATTTTATTTTATTTATTTATTTTTTTCAAAATCGATGTTATTGTTTTGGCCAAAATACAACTTTTAAACTAAAGTTATGACCTGAATAAAAAATCTTGAGTTAACCCGCTCACCACCCTCAATTAAAGCGTAGTGGTAACATTAGATCCTGGTATAACCTGTTCCGAATTTTTACTCAGAAAATGTGGTCACCGTAAATATTGCCCTCCCAGCGATCTATCGGTGTTCTTAACGATCTCTTTCCCTCAGGTTTACCAACCACAATCAATATAATCTGTCTGCGTTTTTCCCCCATCTGCCCATCTTAGTCGTCGCGATTTCATTATTGTTACAACATCGGATGAGTCGTACAGTTCGTGGAGTTCATTTTGCAGTCTCCTCCTTTCTCCGGCCATCTCATACTGTTTCGATCTGTATATTTTCAAACACACGGAATTCATCTACTAGGGTCATACTACAACTTACGCAACCATATAGTTTTATTGGCAGTATAACCATTGTGTATATTTTCAATTTCAACTTTCTTGATATTAATCACGATGTTAGAAGCTTCCAGGCTGTATTGAAACATGATTTTCCCGATGTAAAGTGACATTTTTATTTCTTCCGTAACCTCGTTTTTGCTTGTTATATATGCTTCCAAGTATTTAACTTTTTCATACTTTCTCTATGACTTAATTCTTAATTGTTATGTATCTATTTCCTTCATTCCCTGTGTTTTGGCTTGTTATCATGCATTTTGTTTTCTCTACGTTCATCTGTAGACCTATTTCATCGCAAACTTCTATTAAGACATCGGTGTTACTTTGTAGTACATCTACGTATATCGTCCCCTATTCAATCCACATCATCCGCTTATACGAACAGTTGGTTCAAAATATTTATTATTTTGTTTAAAGTGAAAAAATAAACACGACAGCATTTTCTCCGTTGGAGTTCGGGAAATAATAATCTACGTACGTAGAATTCTACAGTAAAATACTGTTGTTCAAAATTCTGAGATTATGAAATTCTTAGATTCCCAAAAGGCTGTGCGTGAGTCGCGAGAGTTCATGTGCTGCCATCTAACGCCGTATCCACACATTAAGAGATCATCAGCGTCCCGTTTTTCTGCATAACATAGAGCTTCTAGGAGTATAATTACTCAATGGTAGTATTTGTAACGTCACTTTATAAAATTGTTTCTTTTTTATATCTATGTTCACAGAAAAAAATCACAATTTTACTTATCTGATTATTGTTTCATCTTTTTTGTAGGTAAGACCATCTTTACAATCTATTGATCTGAGCTGTACTGTTGAAGGTAAGGCTAAGGTAGTTGAACTGAATGGAATAGCATGGCCTTTCGACTTCTCAGACCCAGGGCGAAGGAAGGATGTGTGGAGAAAGTTGGTCAATTTAAAGGTACCACCACAGAGGAAAAACAATGGAAAATCTCTGTCAGGACACTTGCGTGCTGGGTTTGAACCCAGTACCTTCAGAATACCAAGCCCACCTTCCACAAACTGAGCTTACGAACATTTGGGTTGAAACAGTTATAGGTATGAGAGGTGCTTCATTAACCGAAATAGTTATTAGAAATCTCAAAGAACTTTCTTTATAATATCTCCTGTGACGACACAACAAAGTAACAACAATCCATTCAGGTTAGTGTAAACTGTCAAGCGACAAACTCTAACGTTAGATGGCAGCACTGTTTCCGTATGTCTCTAATGTTTTTTTTTATTATTGTGGTACGAAATTCTAATGCTGCTCCTACAAATTCAAGCCTAGAGAGTTCAAACTTTCAGAAAAGAAACATCATAACCAATGCAAGAGTTCGATCAATGCCGATTCTTTATTTTCGTTTTTGTTCATTGTTGCGAAAGAGCTTCCTTGTTATAGGTTTTGATATTTACAACAACAATCAAGCTATTTCAACAATGAACAAAACAGAAAATAAAAAATCGCCACGGATAGAGCTCTTGAATTGGTTGTTAACTTTCCTGAAAGTTATAATTCTTTAGGAGCAGCATTGAAACGATAAAAATACATTAGACATATACGGAAAAATAGTACTGCCATCTTTTGTTGGGAATCGTTGCTTTACATTAACCTTAATGATATTAGAAAACAAAACATTAAATAATATAGTTTATTTAATAATGATTTTATATGTAATGAATGTTACATTCTAGAATTAGTTTTACTAGTCTTAAAAGTTCTGTCCCTAGAGAATAGAGATGGTTATACATTTTTCTGAATTGTACAGTCAGAGTCAAAAGTTTGTAACTCAATCGAAAAATTTTCTCCTCGAATAATTTTGGGAATGCATTGACCAATTTCAGTACGGTTTACTGTAACGTTATGAGAATGTATTTTTCTGTAAGTTACAAGAAAACATACTCAAATCGGTCTATCCATCCAAAGTTATTTGGAGAAGAAGAAATTTTACGACTGGATACAAACTCTTGGCGCTGACTGTACACAAATCTCCCAGGTAGTAGATGTTAGTCTGCTTTCGAAGTCATCTTTCGTTTAAATGATAGTTATTTTGTAAAATGTGATGTCCATTCACACGTATTTGTTCTCCCTTGCATGCTACATCAAATAAATAGAAATGTATCAGTGTACTCTATTATAATTATTTTGTTGTCTATTTCATAACTTTTTTTTTTTTTAATTTCTGATGGGCTGAACTAGGAACTTATGTTCTAAGGCTGTCACAGTTAATGTCCCTTGACGATTAATTTTTGGAGGAAGGGATTGTAAACGTAGCTGCCAGGGCCGTAGTTGAGATATCCCTTCCTGCTTTTGTCTGCTGCAACTGAAAAAAAAACAACGTTTAAAACATCAGTCAGGAAGACCGCCAGCGGGATTTAAACCTGCGTGTCTCTCCATTACCGATTCACAACATCAACTTCTTATCAATCAATACCTTGATCTGAAGTTACAAGATGGATTGTCCTGTATATGCCCAAATTTGAACACATTATTAATAAAATAAAAATGTATAAATAATAATAATAATTCACAGCCATATTCAATCCACTACTAGATGAGGCCTCTCCCGGTGGGAGGAGTTGGTCTACTGCTCCCACGCTGACCAGACGTGTTGTGAGAGAAGAGCCGAAGCTCTCAACTGTCAGTTGTAATCGCCACTTCCTTTTATTCACAGCAGCTCCCCAGTTGCATCACGATGCTTTGAAACCCTCTCGCTTTGGAAAAAAAAAATCCTTGTCAGAGCTGGAAATCGAATCCGGGACCAGCAGTCAGCAACGGTAACCAGTATACCATTGGGGCGGTCAAAAATGTATACATCGCCATATATTTGGGTTGGGCGAAATAAATTGTTATTAACGTTCTAAACAATCTGGTGAGCTCCTAAGGACGGGATCTACAGTTTGGTAAAGTGGACTCCGAACCACTCTGTTCAATAGACTCACAGTGGACTTTAACCCCTGACTATATGCGCAAAAAGCGACCGGGTTAACCTTTTTTTTTCTTTTTTTTTTTTTTAAGAAAAAGAAGTATCTGACAACAAATTCTTTGGATGTGTGATACTAGAAGTAAGTTTAAATCGCATACAAATATCAATGTCCAGGGCAGAACTTGGAACTGCAACCTCGCGAGCGGCAGCACCTCTTGGGAAACAGCCCCTAGCAGCACACAATATTAGGCCAATACAGGCCCAATACAGGTCCAGTATTGGCCGATATCGATCATAGTTGGCCAGTATGGGGCCGATATTGTGTGCTGTAGGGGAAGGGGGCGCTTTCTGGATTAACTTACCAGTATTGTATTGCATGAAATTGAAACAACCAGGTGATTAAAAAATATTGGAAGCCTTCGAAATGTAGGAAAGTAGAATTTAAAAAAAAAATCAGCTTGGTACAGCAGTTACGTGATGTGGTGAGGAAGTATTGGCGGGAAAAAAACAACTCTGAATGTAATAAACAACGAAAGAAAGGAAATGTTAAAGTAAAGATTGTATATGATAAACGTAATTGAAAAATATGAGGAAGGAAAGAGAGGAAGAGGAAGATGGCGCATTAAAATCGTTGATAGTATTACGAAGGGGTCTTTTTTTTTTAAAAAAAAAAAAGTCGCATGCTAAAACAGGAATGGAGAAGGTTAAACAGTCTCTGAAGTAACTGCCACTATTAATAGAAGGGATGCATATGCATAAGCTGCTAGTGATCTAGTGGGTAGCACGCTCGCTTTCTGTGTGCTTAGTCACGACCTCGTACCGTGATGGTTCCACTGAATATCCTGTCTCGGAGCCCATTTCTACAAAAAACACGTTTATTGAAATTACGTTGTTTAAATACCGTTCTTAGAAGATTGCCAGATCGTTTAACAGCGTTCCACAAACTGTGATCCGCGGATTGCAGGTAGTCCTCGAACCTAGTAACTAATACAACTGGTCTGCACTTGAAAATAGTTTGCGGAACGCTAGTTTAGGACATTAACAACACACTCACTCACTACGGGATTCATGAAATTCACTGGTTGAAGTTAGTCAAGAAGTTTTGGATCTGGCTGTCTTCACACATTTTTTTTCTCTCTTTTTTTTTTTTGTATTGAGTCGGTTCCCCTTGTGCTTAGTAATCAGGAAGTCCTGAGCTCGATCGCCGGTAGGGACTCACAGTCCCTTTAAAACTGTAGGCCACTTTTATACTTTAAATAGTCGTAATCCAAAGGAAGTCAATGGCAGATCAGCATCGATTAAGGAATCTTGAGTTCATAAAGCTACATCTGGTCCTGAATACTCATCGTGATCAATGTCGAAACCAGGACTTCTCAATTATAATGCAAAAGCTTTTGTACTGATCTTAACGGAGAGGGAAAAAACCTCAAGCAAAATTATGTATTTGGTCTTTACTGTATAGTTGACAGGAGTATTGTTCTGAATGAGTCGAGACTAAGCCTTTCCTTTCCTTTTTTTAAAAAATGGGGGAAAAGTTTTGTAAAGCTGGTAAAAGAGTAAATTTAGATTTTCTATTATTTCATTAAAATCAAGACTTACTTCGTTTATTTAATTAATTAATCCATTCCTTACTTTGACACTGTGAAGGGGAAAAAAAAATACGGAAAGAACTTTCTTGTAAACACATCATCTCATTTCCCACTGAATCTCGAGAATGTGTTGTGAAAATCTCTTTGTGTCAGATAAATGGAGTGAATTTATGAATCCATACTTATAAATTTTCTTTGTCGCAAGTGCTATAAATAGATTGAAATCGAAGCTGAATGAACATTATGTCTCATTTCCATGTAATCATGAAGCGATAACTAGTTGCCATTTTGATTGAGAAATCATAGTTTCTTTACTTTCCTTCAATGTCCCGTCTGCAAGAATTTGTATGGAGTTAGGCAATATCTTTTAACAGCAGTAATTTCCTTTTAGTTCGGAATCTCAATGCCGATTCGCTTTTGTTTATTCTTTTTTCTCTTCTCTCTAAAGTCATCCGGTCGTGGCGCTCGCTCTGTCGGCTAAATATTGTGCTGTTGTTTCACTCTGGCCCCGTTGCAAATCAACTGTCGCAATAGGTGTTCACAGTTTTCTTTGTTTGCCCCGGTGACAAAATTAGCGGAACTTCTTTTTGCCTCTTTTTTTTTTTTTTTTTAGACAGCGCAGGACACGCTCTTCATTTGTTTTCCTTCTCTTTCCTGTGTCGCCCTCTTGACTCCACTTTCCCCCTTTTATTTTTCCTCTGCTTTCGCTTCCTCCTTACGCAAAATTATTTCAACACAGCCTTCCAAATTATTTTTTCTGTGGGAAAACGATTGCATACAATTTACACTTAGACCACAATATAATAGCAGCCAAGGTTATGTTTACGTTTTTGTTTCTATTTTCTTTTTAATTATTTAACGCCCTTAGGCATCTATGGCTCAGGCCGGGATTGGATACGGGAAAGCATATGGAAGGAGTTGGCCAGGGTCTAAGTCCTATCTCGGTATTTTCTTGGTGCTACTAAGGAAAAGCCCTGGAAAATCCTTAATCAGAATGCTATCGAGCCCAGGACTTCTCAAATGGGAAGGCAACACTCTACCAACTGCGCTGTGGCCGTTGGGTAGTTGTTTCTATTCATTATTTGGTTGTCCGTCTCGATTATTATTATTATTTTAGTGATAGTACTATTAGCCGGGATGGGCATACAGGGTCTGGATCCCCTGAATTCAGAGTTTTATATAGAATCACTATTAGTAGCACTTCAGGGGTAATTTATACGGATATATTTAATAAAAATTCATACCTTGTCACACCTTGGAATCTCCGAAACCCGTATGGCCTTTCCGAGATACATGCCTGTGTACAAAATTGGTTTTGTTGTTTACGGATTTTTTAATCGTATTCGGATAATATTATTAAATTTCGACTTTTGTTCAGTCAGCTTTTTTTTTTTTTAATCTAACTTTGATTTCTTCTTGTAAACTTGATTTCTTGTTTTGTCTTCCAGCTTTGGCACCAGCTGTGATTTTAGCACCATTTCTTCTTACAAAAATTGAAAAAAAAAAAAATCTTATTTTGCCATGTCAGTCTGTAGAACGCCTTTCAGTGAAAGCAGTTAGTTAGGATGGGCACATGAATCCGGATCCGCGTTACCGGTTCCCAACAGATCTGGTTCCGGATAATATTGGAACCGGTATCCGGATCATGGAACCGGATCAGGATCCCGATCTTAGAATTAAGGAACCTAATCCGGATCGTGGAACCGGGTAATAGGATTCGAATCTTTTAAGCGAGGATCCGAATCTTGGAACCAGGTACCCCGTTTCGTTAGAAGTCGTTCCTTAAGAATCTAGTTCTTGGTTCCTTCAGGATCCGTTCCGCACTTCTGCCCGTCCCTAGCTTGTAGAGAAACATTGACTTCAGATTTGAAATCAGTGATACCGATTCACAGGAACGGGCGCAGATATGGTTTAGCGCCGCGAATTATTATTATTATTATTTTATTAATATCACATTTGCACTTTCACTGCTTCATCTTCACTTCCGATATCCATAGTAATGTCAATGTGAAAGAATGAATTGTATTTAGACCTAAGGCATCTAATGCTCAGGACGGGATAGGGGCGGGAAAGGATACTTGGAGGTACCATGGAAAAATCTGGAAAACTCTGGAAAAATCTCAGTCAGGATGGTCGGTCGCTGGGATTGAACTCATGACCTCTCGAATAACAATGTGAAGCAGGCAGCTTCAATCTCTCATACTATACGCACTTCAGAACTTCTGTTCATCCGGGGTAAGGATAGAATGGTTTTAAATTTGGAATGTACAGACAGTATGTATTAATTGCTACAGGAGAAACGATCGTTCATATTTAAGCGGTCAATAAAGAGCTTCGGACCCCACTTTAAAAAAAAGAAATGGCGGATCTCGTTCTTAGAAGCTCAGCACCAGCTCGTTTAGGACCTTAATTATAATTCAGTGGCAAGGTAAGAAGTATACCTAATATATCTAAAATTATTCTATGATTCTTTTCGGGAGGAGGGAGGGGGGATTTTTCACCATCCATATGCCGATCCATCATATTCTTTGATTTTATGACTAAGAATTCGTGACCGAGCAATGTACTTAAGAGGTTTTCGTAAATCAAAATTCGTGAGTTCGAAATCAGATAGGTTCCATTTTTGTACAAATCTTCCTCTTAATGTTACTAGTTACCACAACGACTATGTTCATACTAAACTTCAGTTCTTTAGTTGTTACGGAGTGTAAAGTAAAGAAAGTGTGGTATGCACTACAGATATTGGCAAGTGAGTAAGTGACCGTTCAGAAGAACATTGTTCAGAGGCCTCCGTACCTACGCTGTGCGCGCGCGCGTGTGTGTGTGTGTGTGTGTGAGTTTTCATATTTTTAAAGATATTGGACAAATGACAAGCAAGAATGACAGTTTGGAAATCGGCTCCAATAATACTTGTGAATGTATATCAAATGAACTATCTGAGATTTTTATATTGTTCATTTTAGCTGAGAAATTAGAATACCCGTAATGACGTAGGCGTTTAACGACATCAATTATAGGTATTCTAAATTATTAGCTAAAATAATCAATATAAAAATCTCAGATAGTTCATTTGATATACATTCACAAATATTATTGGGGCCGATTTACAAAATTTCATTGTTGTTTGTCATTTGCCCAGTATTCTTAAAAATATGAAAAACTCACACACACACTCACATGGAGCGTAGGTACGGAGGCCTCTTCATACTCATAAACCCACACAGAAATATAGTGGTCTCTGTTGATCTCCGTGCTATAGTTGTTTCTCTCGTTGCCACCACAATGTAATATCTGATTTGTTTTCCCGACCGGCGGGTGCATTGGGACGTGTTTAGGGTGTGGGTTCGGACCCTCCAAACTCAGAGTTTTATGGAAATTACATTATTACATTTGGGGGCCTGCCTCTTAGCATGCTTTGCACAAGCCAAGTCGTGCACTTTTGAGGACGTGAAACACGGTCAGATTTGATCTCCTTGCCTTGGGGCAGGCATGTCCCTAGAGATTCTTGGATTGCCGGAGTTCCGACATTCCAACATTCCTGTGTTCCATCTATGCAAGGCAGCTGGTGTTGCGAGACGGACTTTTGACCAGGCGTCCAGAATGTTCTCCTGGTCTATGTTCCTGGTTTTACTGTAACATTTGCGTATGGGGGCCTTCCTACTATATATCCTTTCCTTTTTCTACAAAAAACACATAATACATACATATAAACAGGACAAAAACAGGACAACAGAAACATTAACATTAACTTGAGATGGCTTTTCTTCTTCAGCAGCAGCTCCCTGTACTGACTGTGAGATGAGATTAATGGCTGCTTCTCTAGGAATTGGGTATTATCCAGCTTCTTCTTCGTCTTCATCTCATCACAGGGTTGACCATAAACATCTTCTTCTGTTCTTCATTCACTCTTCCTTGTACCTATTGACTCAAAGGGAGAAGAAAAACCTGTCAATATACATCCGTAGATATGGTCTTAATTAAATCTACAAAGTTTGTACATATATGTCCGATGTTTTCTTTCTTCTCTTCTTCCTTTTATGTTCCTTGCACTGCACTCACTCATTCTTCTCACATTCACACGCAGGATATTTCGTTATGTTTACAAGCGTTTGTTGCGGATTCCGCAACTGCGGTCAATTATGAATACGTTATGCACTTTTGTTATAGCTAATTTTGTTTATAATTCCACTATTGTTTATGGTGTTGTATTGTTTATTGGATAGATCTGTGCGCTATTTGCTTCACTACCATTCGCGGGTGTCGCGGTAGATCCGCCCCGCGAATGCGGTTGTCCAGTAGTCGTATGCAAGTTGTAGTCCACACCTCTCGTGATCATGATAGTCTTGATCACTCGCGCCCCACCGCAGGGCGTGCCCCTCCAGTCAAGAATCTCCTCTTGTAACATGCCGTGATCTTCTCTGCTGTCTCTCGGAGGACCGTCATCAGTTCCAGAGTTCGCAGAACCTCCATGACGGGTCTCTCCCCCAAGAGGGTTCTCTGCTTACTAACTAGTTTTTCGGTTTCCTGACATCTTAAAACTACGTGATCCGTAGTTGCTACCTTCCCACAGACGCGGCACATGTTGTCCTCCACCTGGCCGAAGTTCTTTAGTCTCTGCTTATAGAGGCCGTGACCAGTAATGAAGTGTAGTAGACCACCTTCAATTCCTATTTGCATCTCCAGTCTTTCAGCCACATCTGGAAACATATTATAGACCCTTCTAGCTTTTGGTGTATTATTCCAGTATGCTTGCCACACACTGGTTAAGATATTCTGGATGTCGTTTCTGTTCTCCGCAGGCTGGTGTAATATCGCTGCTACTTTATTTTATTTTCCTTTTCTAAGCCAGTGCGTTGCTCCAATCTTCTTCACCTGGAGGTGAATAGGCATTGTTGCGGTCACCACTAGGAGTGCCTCAGTGTTGTCCTGTAAGCTCCAGTGAGTCTAAGCAGCATTTCCTTGTGATCTATTGACGATTTGTGATTGTCTCACATCGTCCATCCGGTGGCTCCAGGCGCTGGCGGTGTATCCAACTATAGATCTGATTATGACATCATGGTACATTCTGATTATTCTTAATGGTATTCTATATTCATTGGACGCAATATTTACAAATTTGTGCGATAATTTTATGGCTTTATTTTTAACTGTCGATACGTGTGTTCTAAAATTCAATTTTTCATCCAAAATGACTCCTAAATATTTGAACTATTTGAACACTTTTTCTCTTTTGATCGTTTATTTTTATAATTGATCCACGGTTAAAATTTAAATTACCTTTAAACAGTACGTATTTAGTTTTCTCAGGAGAAATTGTAAGCTTATTGTTTGTGCACCATGATGTCATTGCCTCTATAACCTGTTTTGCTTTTGTTTGAAGTTCATTTCTATTATTTCCTTTAAGCACTACCGCCAGATTGTCCGCATAGCCTAGCATCTGCTCCACTTATTTCACTCAGCATCTCCAGACATGGCTGAAATATCATGTCCCAAATGATTGGTCCTAGGTAGGGATGTCAACGACTCGCTCGACTCGAGTCGAGTCGGTGCTCACAACTGCTCGAGTCGAGTCGAGTCAGTGCTCACAACTGCTCGAGTCGAATCGAGTCGGCGCTCACTATGTGCTCGAGTCGAGTCGAGTCGCTGCTCAGAGAGACTCACCTTGGGACTCGGTTAGAGTGAGTCGAGTTCGAGCGACGACTCGACTCGAGCGTTAGACTCGCCGCTCGAGCCGAGCGGATTGACATAACCGGCTGAAAAGTAGTCAGTGGATGATGTCATAGTAATGCAAAGTTATCTTACCTCATAATTTATACACAGCTATCTCGGTTTCTACTTGTTCAGTTATTCGAGAACACTTAGAACAACAAATTACGTTGCCAAGGAGATCAATAAACTAACTTCACATCGACTATCATGCTTTCTAGCATCATTGTTTTCAAAGTTAGTAGGAAAGAAACAGCAAATATTGAAACTAAATTAACATAACTAAAAAATAAAAACTTCTTAATCAATTCTTTTCTTAATACATTCTTAAGACATTCTTTTCTTAATCAATTCGTACTAAAAAGGAAAATAGTGTTTATGCATGCCTAAAAAGAAAATCATGAGGCGCTGTCTCATATACAATCACTTCATAAATTCTTGAAATGACGCGCCCCATTCTTTTCTTTCTAGTCATGCGTAAACAAAATTATTATTATTTTTTTTTTACTTTTTAGTACGAATTGATTAAGAAAAGAATGTCTTTAGAAAGTTTTTTTCCAGTTATTTCGATGTCAACGACTCGCTCGACTCGGTCAGACTCGAGTCGAGTCAGTGGTCACAACTGCTCGAGTCGAGTCGAGTCGGCGCTCACTATGTGCTCGAGTGGAGTCGAGTCGGCGCTCAGCAGGTGCTCGAGTGGAGTCGAGTCGGCGCTCAGTAGGAATTCGAGTCGAGTCGATTCGGAACTCACTATATGCTCGAGTCGAGCCGAGTCGGCGCTCACTATGTGCTCGAGTCGAGCCGAGTCGCTGCTCAGAGAGACTCATCCTGCGACTCGGTTACAGTGAGTCGAGCTCGAGCAACGACTCGACTCGAGCGTTAGACTCACCGCTCGAGCCGAAAGTCCTAGGACGGATCCTTGTGGACATCCCTCAGTTGGCTTTTTCTGCACGACGCCATCGGCTGTGTTTACTTGGATTAATCTATCTTGAAAATAACTTTTAATTAGCTTCCCGATTGCAGAATGTACCTTGATGTTTTTAAGCTCTTTCAACATCTCGCAGCTCTGATGGTTTTGGCCTTTTTTCTGATCGATGAGGCTCCTTCTGAACGAAATAACACTGGGCTGCCCTATTTGCAGGAGCAGACGGTAGTTGCTCACAAAGTACTCTTTCAAGGGCGAAGTCTTATTGTGTAATATATGGTTAAGACCGACAGGCTTTTAAAATATAGGTATCTCAGAAGTTTTAATGGGAAGTAAATCAAAGTACAGTTCATACAAAAAAACCTACATTGGTTACAATACTATAATGAGACTGACATATTATTTTTGTTTGAAATGTTTTCTAAATGAGCTTGTGAGCTTCTAAGGATGAAACCTACAGTATTTGGTAAAGAAGGCTCCGAAACGTAGTTCACTGGATTCGTACGCGGTTTGAAACTGTGACCACACACACAGAAAGCAAGCTGATAGTTATTCGACTAAGCGAGGTCCCCGCCAGACTATAGAGCATTTTTTTAATAAACATTATTGAAAAAAAAAAAAAAGGTATACGTTTAGGATTTTCTCATCACCGTTCGATTATTTGTTTCATCACTCTGAAACTTTCGTAACAGTGTATCCACTTTGTCGACGCTGTTATTTGAACTCTTTTAATAATAAAAAATGACTCCAACGTTCTGAGAAATACCGATTGGTACATCAACAAAACTACGTATAATTTAGCGGTCAGGTACCTAGATTTTCGGCGTAAAAACTCACCCTCCTTTGATAACAAAATACAATTCTTGGTGAAGTAATTTCGTCATAAAAGAGGAGGTCCAGCTCTGACGCGAAAATTTCAATACCTTCCTATGTGTTTACGTAGTATATACAGTTGTACGAGAACGTATATATATAAACGCCTTACCTGGAAACGGATTGCGCAGGAAGACATTGGCTTGGAATTAAAAAAAGAAGGAAGGTAAAAACAATAGAATGCAAAATTGAAGGTTGGGAAGAGTTTTTAAGGGGACTCACTACTTACCTACCTGTTCCATGATAATGATGATGAGGTAAAATGGTGTTGTTTATAGTGGAATAAGGGGAGAGGGAGGGAATACGTCCAGTACGGATACATGAAAAGGTCGTTAAACGTAAATGAAGAGTCACGTTGTATCAAAACACAGAATGAGAGGGGGGAAAAGTCGGGCACGCGAAGTTCTTGACTAGTAACAAGTTTCATTTGAAAACGATCGTTACTTTTCCTAGAAGTCTTGTCGAAAGTTTACCCTCGGCGAGCGCCTGCGTCTGTTGAAAATTAAAATACCTATTTCTCTCTTTCTTTTAATTTCTCTGTCCCTTTCTTTATTTCTATTTCTTCTTCCTTTTTTCTATTTTTCTTCTCTTCTCATTTTCACGTTCTTCCTTCCATGCTCTCCAACTTTCTCTTTCAGTTGCGCTTTTATCTTTCTTCTCTTTCCGTTTACTTTCTATTTTCTTTTTTTCTTGCTCTCTTCCCTCTCCTTTTACTCGTTTTTCTTTTTATCTCTTTTTCACGTTTCCTTCTCCTCTCTTTTCCTTATGTCTCTTAAATCCTCTTGCTCTCTATCATGCCTTTCCTCTCACTCTTTCTTTCTCTCTCTTTCCTTTTGCTCTCTTTGATTTTATTTTATCTTGCTCTGTCTCTCCCCTTCCTTCTGCTCTATTTCTATTTTTTTGTTTTGTTTCCTCTTGTTCACTCCCTTTCTTTTTATTCTGTTTTTCTTTCCTCTTCCTCCTTTCCTTTTATTCTCTCTATCTCTCTTTTTCTTTGTTTATCTTTTCACTTACTCTCTCCCCCTTTCCTTTTACTTTCTTTCTTACTTTCTCTTTCTTTGATTTCCTTTTGACTCTCTCAGTCTCTTTATCGCTCTCCATGTTCCTTTCTCTTACTCGCTTTTGTTTTCTCTTTCTCCCTTTATTTTCTCTTTTTGTGTATGCCTGTGCTTTCCTTTCTTCCTCAATATCTTTCATTTTCTCTTCCCCGATTTTTATTTTATATGTTTCCATTGTCTTTTATCTCATTTTTTGTCTCTCCTTTCTTATTTAATCTGTCTTTATTTCCCTCTCTATTCTTCCTTTCTATTTGCTCTTGTGAAAATAAAACTTAAATACGAAAGGAAATAATTAAAAATTTAACACTTTTTTTCGTGTTTGTATGTATTGTTTGCATTCCGGTACTGTCGTTTAAGTTTTAATCTTCTTTCTCTGCCTATTCCGTGTGTCTGTTTGTTTGTGGTCTTTTCTCACATTAACTCATCTTCATGGTGTTAAATTATTAATGAATTATACTTTCCCCTTGCTTTTTTTTAAAAAAATAAAAATCTCGTTTTTGCACTCTATGCAAAATATATTCCGGATGGACTGTTTCCTTTTCCTCTTTAAACATTTGTTTATGTTAACGTACTCACCATAGGAGGAGATTTCACTTACTTCCTTTGCACTTTAATTCCTAAAGAATAATATAACTTTAATCCAATAACTTGTTTCAACACACGCACCAAAATTATAATCTTTAAGGTTAGTTTAAAGCAACGATCTCCAGCAAGAGATGGCAGCACTACCTCCGTATATCTGTTCAACAATGAACAAAAAAGAAAATAAAAAATCGGCACTGATGCAACTATTGAATTTTTTGTAAACTTTTTTCTTTGAAAGATTGAACTCTCTAGGCTTGAATTTGTAGGAACAGTATTGGAATTTTGGAAGAGGCGGATGTGATTTCGGGAGCCCATTTTAACCATTCACGTTTGTTACAGCTTTCTTTTAAAAGCTCTTCCAGCATTTTATTTGATTTTTCGATCTCTGTATAGAGGAATATTGTCTGCAAATCAAAGGTATTTGGGTTCTTTACCCTTTCCTTTACTCCCCTGATTTTGAAATTTGTCGTTATAATCTTTTGGTAGAGCTGGGCGCATGGATCAGGGTCTGCTTTCACCGGATCCGGTTCCGGACAATATTGGAACCAAAGATTCAGATTCGGATCTTGGAACCGATTATCTGTATCTATATATTGGAACTGAGTGTCAAGATCCGGCTCTTGGAACCGAGAATTCTCATCCGAATCTTAGAACCGAGGATCAGAGCCGGATCTTGGAACCGTGTACCCGATTCCTGATTTTGAAACCGAGGATTCAGATCCGGACCTCAGAGCAGAGGATTCGAAACCAGGTCTTGGAAACGAGGACTCGGATCTAGACCTTGGAACCGAGGATTCGGATCCGGATCTCAGAACCGAGGATCAGAGTGGTATCTTGGAACCGAGTATCCGGATCCGTACTTTGAAACCGAGGATTCGCAACCGGATTTTGGAACCAAGAATGTTAATCCGAATGTTGGATCCGTAGATCCGGACCTTGGAAATGAGTACCCAGTTCCTTCAGAACCGATTCCTCAAGAATCTGGTTATCGGTTCCTTCAGCGTCCGGTCAACACCCATCTCTCTTAGCAGTCGAAAGGCAGAAAGGAAATGACAGTTATTGAAAAATGGCGAGTTTTGTAAAAGAAAAAAAAAAGAGAAATTAAAACGATTGAAGGAGAAAGGACATGGGAAGGGGAAATTTTGCAATATACATGAACACACTCACATATCCCTACAGAAGACAAGATATATTTTCCTTCAGTTCCTCTTGTTACCAGATGTCGTTACTGTCTTGTTACAGGAAACAGTTGAGAACTCTCTTCCTTTGCGTTTGGCGGGAATTAAAAATAAAAAAAACACCAGAATCTATTCTGTTGTTGCATTAACAGGAGGAAACAATTTGAAACCAAGGTTAAATTCCTTCGACTAGTGTCAACGTCTGAATCCAGGGTCGCTCGGTCGCTCTCGCCACCAAGATAACAACTACTAAAGCAAAGAAAGAGGTTTTTTTTTTGTTTTATTTTGTTTTAGATTTAAAAAAAAAACTGAACAAAGAGGGAGAAAGAACGAATGCAAGTGATCCGTTTTAAGAAGAGTTGGTTCGTTAGATCCTGCGTGATTGCCTCGGGGTGTGATGAATTTAACATAAGTTAGGGAGGCCTCCATTAGGGGTGGCAGGAAAACCTGGTGTTTGTTTGGTATTGTTCTTAAAGTATTTAATGTTATGTTTTACACATAGACAATTCCCTTTCTCTAAGATACGGTACAACAGAATTCGCAACAAAATTTCTGTGGGTATTCTTCAGATAAAAACAAGCAAGACAAGTAAGTCTTAATAATAAAAAATGACGACAAAAAACCCACTCAATTTTCTAGTCAATTGGCCTTGAAATTCCGAATTCTTAACATTTTAAATCAAGATTCTAGGTTAATGCATAATCAGAGAAACTTAAAATTTAGATTTAAATATTGTTTGTTTTTTTCATCACTTTTTTTTTTTTTGGTAGCTGAAAATCTTTTCCTAGACTAATAGATACAGTTATGATATTTTATTATCCAGACAGCAGAGTAAGTTTGGTTCAAGCTTGACAAGTCAAGTAAACAAGCTTACATGAAACTATTGACAAATTTCTGTTAGCTTGTTTCAAGGTTGACTTAGGCCTTGATTTATACTTGTCACTTAAGCAATAAAGTTTGTTATCTCAAGTTTGCAACAAGGTTAGGAGAAACAAAATCATGAAGCTTGTACAAGTTTGAAATGTGAAATTAACAAAGTTTGTTTTAAGTTTATCGTGAATCACTATTAGTTTATTTCAAGCTTGAATAAACTTGAAGCTTATATTCATCTAGTTTACAGCCCCCTTTTTTTTTTGGTCAAGTTTGCAGGAAGCTCATGAACGACAAATATCAAGCTTGAAAAAAGCTTTTTGTAGCAAGTCAATCTAAGCAAGTGAAAGGAAACTTGAGACAATGTTAAGCTTGAATAAGCTTAACGTGTTAAATGTAAGATCGTGCATTAAGTTTATCACGGATCTCTGGGAGCTCGTTTCAAACTTGAATAAAGTTACATAATTTTCACTCGTCAAGTTTTGTGACAAGTTTAGGAAAGATAGAATTGATCCAATAACAAGCTTGAAATAGGCTTGCAAGTGAAAAAAAAATTAAGGCAAAGTTAAACGTGAAATATTTTCGTTCTATCAAGTCAATTTGGGTAAATCGAAGGCACAGTCAAGTCAGTATCAAATTTGACAGAAACTTACACGTTATCTGGTGTACGGTTGAATTGTACCATGTTTTTAGTAAACAGTTTCCAGACATTGTGTTCTCAGATTTTATGTTAAAACCTAGTATTTGACCATAATGAGAAAATTATACGAAGTTTTGTGCGCACAAACCAAAGTTAAAATATTTTTTTTTTTTACAAATTTCATCTGTTCTGGGTATGATAACCTTAAACTTTTTTTCTTCTTTACATTTGTTTTCAAATAATAATAATATCTCAAGAATTATATAATTTTTACAAGTTTAATATAATCACACAATATCTATAACCAAAGAGATAATCACGTAATAAGTATTGCCCATTTGCAATTGTTTCATTTTAATCTCTCGACGAATCTCTCAAAAAATTATGCATATTTTTGTTGTTTCAAACTACTACACTTTTAAAAAGTTTTTAATTTGGATAAAATGTGTGTGTTCAAATACCAAAAATAAAATATGTGTTTGTGACAGATAAAAGGAAAAGAAGGAGAGACCAATCTCACAAAACAAAAACCAGCCATAATTTGTTAAACCTTTAAACTGCATTTTAATGGTCAGAGCTGAATTAAGGGAGGCTAAACTGGCTACAGCCTAGACCCCCCACCCCCACTACTTCAGGGCATCGCCAAAGTAAATCAGTTACCCTTACGACCACAAGGGAAATGCAACAGGGCTCATAACAAAGTCAATAACCCAGGGTTCACAAATAGCTTAATCCAGAACTATAGATCGTATACAAATATTTTCAAGACCCCTATCTATGTACTACGTGATTTCAATTTGTTTATAATATGCTACAGTCGAATGCCAGAATCTCAAAATGACATGGAAGCCAGAATATGCTTTTAGTTATCAACCTATTTAAAAGAGCTGAAACCGAGGCACTTTTAGTGACCCGGCCTGACCCGGATATAGGTGACCCGATTAATCCTGTGACCCGGTCCGAAACCTGCCCCATCATGACCAAAATGATCTTCTTACTTTGTGATCGGGCAATTCGACGGTGAAATACTGACTAATCCTTCAGACCTCTCGACTACCACGGTCCGGGGGGGTATTCTTTTCAGGGATATGAGACTATTTTCATTACTTCTATTGTTAGGAACTTTTCAGTGTCGATTTTTTTTCGTGTCGTAAGAGTGAAACCCCTGTATGTATCGGTCACCCCGTGAAAGAAACACTGTTCAAATGCAATAAGAAGGAAAGGCCATACCTTGCAGGTCACTGGGTCCAAATCGAGTCATTGGGTCAGGTCGGGTCCCATGAATAGATCCGGTTATCCGGTCCAAAACTTTACACATATAACCCGATTGACGCGATGCCACGTTTCAGCTCTGATATTGAGAAAGTACCGTGTAATAGATGCAACCGGAAATGTGAATTTGTTGCCAGATGCCAGATATTGGAAGATTTTCGACTTCCATAAGTTCAACTCTATTTTGACATTTCGATGGCTTTTTACCTAGTATTTAATTATACTGGTAATAGTTGGTCTCATATTTTCTATTGTTCCTCTTTGTTTTATCATTCCTATTATATTATTATTATTATTATTATTATTATTATTATTATTGATACGAACACAGATGAGATAAGAGCACTTCTCTATCCTATTTCCACTTTTTAACATTTTTTAAAATATTTCAAAATCTGAGAACACTATCAAGAATTTTTAGAACATAGTGCACTAGTATCTACAAATTACTATAAAATTCAATGGGCAGCGATCTCGAAATCTTCTCCATAGATGAGTGGTACGTATTCAAAGATTATGACGTCATTATTTAATTGAAGTATCGTTACTCATCAATGGAGAACATCTCGAGATCGCTGCCCATTGAATTTCATAGTAATTTGTAAATACTAGTGCACTAATAATTCTAAAAATTTTGATAATGCTTTTAGATTTTGAAATGTTTTAAAAAAATGTGGGGGCGGACGCATGGAGGCCCCTTAACAAAGGGCTATAACTAAATAAAATATACTAAAATAATTTTTCCAAAAATCATTAGAAAAAAGCTAAGGGTGCAACGAACTTTGACACAACCTTACAGGCACGGTCGAGAGGAGGAGAAACAAAGTCACAGAGGAAAAAGAATATTGGCAAACCTCCTGCCGTGTAAACAAGTATTACACAATGAGATGAGATACAAGTAATACCAGGGAGAGACAACGCTGTTTTAGCACACATCCTGCTGTTGGCTTCGCTGAATTATTTCCGTTTCGTGTGTATTTTGAGCTTCCATCTTCCCTGCTTCCTCCCAATGCGTTTCGTCATTGTGGCACGAAGGTGACATATTCAAGAGCATCTTTTTAGCGATTACAGCAGTTAATAATAATAATCATATTGATCAATTAGGAAAATGTAGTTACTAAGGGTGTGCATGTACACGAAATTTAGGTAAGTTCGGTAGTGATTTTGAGGAGATGTCGAGAGTCGGAAATGCCAGAAATAACGGGAGGTCTCTAGAATTGGGAATTCCTGAAATATCGAGAAGTCTCGAGACTAGGAAATTCCTGAAATATCCCGAAGTCTCAAGAGTTGGGAATTCCAGAAATATCTTGAAGTTTCTAGAGTCGGAAATTCCTGAAATGTCATCAAGTCTCGTGAGTTGGGAATTCCAGAGATATCCTGAAGTCTCGCGAGCCGGGAATTTCTAAAATATCGAGGTCTTGAGAGTCGGGAAGTCACTAAACTTGGGAATTACAGAACTATCGAGAAGTCTCTAGAGTTGGGAATTACAGAAATATCAAGAACTCTCAGGAGTTGAGAATTCCAGAAATATCGAGGGTCGGGAATTCCAGAAATATCCTAAAGTCTCAATAGCCTGGAATTCCTAAGATATCCTGCAGCCTCGAGAGTCGGGAATTTCTGAAATATCATGAAGTCTCGAGAGTCGGAAATTCCAGAGATATCCTGAAGTCTCGAGAGTCGGAAATTCCTTAAATATCCTGAAGTCTCGAGAGTCGGAAATTCCTTAAATATCCTGAAGTCTCTAGAGTCGGAAAATCTATAAACTTCGAAATTACAGAAATTCGAGAAGTCTCTAGAGTTGGGAATTACAGAAATATCGAGGAATCTCGTGATTTGGGAATTTCAGAAATTCGAGAAGTCTCGAGAGTCGGGAATTCCTAAAATATCCTGAAGTCTCGAGAGCTGAGAATTCCTGAAATATCCTGAAGTCTTGGGAGTCGGGAATTCCTTAAATATCCTCAAGTCTCGAGAGTCCGGAATAACAGAAATATCGAGAAATCTCGTGAATCGAGAAATCTGAAAACGTGGAGAAATCTTGTGAGCCAAGAATTCCTGATCATTCTGAAATTTCCGATCATTTTCCGTGCGGAAAATTTCTCGATTTTCGAAAAGATTTCTCATCTCGTCCCAACAGGAAAAAATAATTCTTCCAGCACAAATCATCCCTAGCCTAGTGACAAAACTTACTTTCAAATATTCCTTTTATTATTTTTATGGATGGTACCAAAGTGAGATTAGTCTCAAAGTTGCTGCAACCTCGTCTCTAATTTGAGAGCACAACAGTTGCTAAATTGAGATGAGGCTGGGATAACATTCCTGGTCTTGTCTTCGAAAGATTGGTACTCTAAAAGAAGTAGGCAAGAGACGAACAGGACAAGAGATAATAAGAAAGAGAAAATGAAACAGATTAGAGATTGTACTGTTTACTGAAGAATACGAAGTATAGGTATAGCAGAAGGGCATAAAGAAAGAAGAGGCTTCTTGACACTATTGAAGAAGATATGCTAAGAGAAAAACGAAAGTGGAAGATTGGGGTAACTGGAAAAAGCTTTAACTTGCCTTGAAAGAGCTTTCTGTCCCTTTCAACAAAACTCTGCATTGTGTAGTAATAACCTTCACGGCCGCCTGTTTGAAAGAAAACTCATAGACAAAAGCTATATACAGACCGAAAAGTCGACGTTTTACCAGATATTTGAAGCAGATGATACTGCTATTAACCACTATAGTGTCACATGCGGAACAACTTGAACTATTAGAAATAGACTGCATTATTGGTGGATTTGATTTCGTAGATCCAGTCATAGCTCACGTTTCCTCCGTCTTGCCTTGTATGCCAGCAACGAGTACTATGATGTCATGCCCGATCAACCGTACTCGGTCCTTCAGAGCCATGTGAGATAGGAAGAGCATCATTCATCTGAAGTGTACGAAAGACCGAGAACAGTTTTTTCAGTCGTCTACAAGGGAACAAGATGGAAGCATCGTGTTTTCACAAGCATTCAGTTCACTCGTCATACTAATACAAAAAAAAAAAAAAACTTAAAATAGCCCGATTTGCTCCGTGACCCAGATTTACCCCCGTGTACCATATGTTTATAGCTTTTCTGTGTACAATACTGATTGGAGTGAGTAGTTTAAATTTAGAACGTGTACATTTTCATACTGCGTGTACTATAATTGAAACGTCAAAATAACCCCGATTTACCCCGTGACTCGATTTCCCCCGATGTCCCATATATTTGTAGCTTGTCAATGTAAACTCTGATCAGTTTAAATTAGGAAAGTGTATATGTTAGTCCTATCTGTGAGGGCTGCAATCTCCACTTTTTTGGGGAAACCGAGATTTTGACACTATTATATACATTAAAGCGTCTACTTTAAAATAGTAAAACTTTAAGTAGCAAAAAACAGCACAGAAACATTTATTTTTAACAGTTAAAAACTAGCCTTAGAAACAAAGTTTGCAAAATCCAGTAGAAAATCCCATTACACCAATCGGAGAGTTCGATTCAGTCACATGACCTGTGCCTGTCATGACCGTCTGTTGCTGACAGCTATAATAGTGTTTGTTGTTGGTGATGAGGATTGCTATTGTGTTTTACTTTGTTGTCATGCTAAGTTTTCTTTAAATGTATTATTATTGTTAACTTTTTTAAAAAGTTAAAGTGTAATGAAGCCTGACTTAGAAGATGGCATTTCTCCTGTATCCCTTAGAAAAGCAAGGAAGAGGCCGAAACGCCCTGAAAATTGGGAACGGAATGTCGCTAAAAAAAAAAAAAAAAAAGAAGCTGACAATGACAATAAATATCGTTTTGTTGATAATGTTTGTCTTTTTAATGTTGAAAATTAACTAATTTCACAAAACTATGTACTAAAGTTTTACATAAAACTAAGATGTTTTACACGTTGTAACATTAAAAATAAGTTACTTTTAAACTGTGCCTCGCTTATTATTTCCCCTATGGTTTATTTTTATTTTTTATGGCAACCCTGTAACTATTTAACAAGTGAAGGTAAAGCCCTAATTCTTTGTGTATGTTCCGGTTTTATGCCTACGAAACACACTATGATATTTACCACCTTAATTTTTCTTGTGGCTCTCCTGCAAAATTTACTGGAGTGGAGATTGCAGCATTTGCTTTTAGTCCCCACAATTCTGTACTATATAATATATACTTCTGGATAAGAGGAATACTCTCCCGCACTATTGTTGTATAATAAGAACGGAAAGATTGCGTATTTGTTGTGTGTATAGGTACGAGAAGTATTTACCGTAAGGGAAACATTAATATGTAATTGTCTATCAGTAATTCGTATCATTTAACAAATAATATTAATCTACACACAATGAGATTTTAATTATATTCTAATTAGATTAAGGCGGGTTTACACAGAGAGGAAGAAAGAAAAACAGAGAGAGAAAGCATTGTGCCCTGCATGTGACAAGTTACTGCAATAATGTGAGTGATTGTTCTTTTGATTTTGTTCATTTCAAACATTCCGTTGCAAAATTGCTTGTCTTTATAACCCCCCCCCCCCCTTCCTTCCAGGCCTTCGTCACTACTCTTTAACTATTACTGTACGTTTATTATTCTGGGTTATTATCTATCAATCTTAAAGAAAAGAAAAGTAGGTGAATGTATTGTTCCTTGTGAAAAGTTAATCATGTAAAGAAAACACATCGTTTTGCGTTACGAGACAGTTTATATCTTGAGGGGACTCAAGTTACGTGATGTTCAAATTGTTACGTTAAAAAGAAAAGAAAGATAGTAAATATAACTTGTTTATTATCAAAAGGTGTTGGATTCTGGTCTCTTATATGCTGCAGATGACACAACTTGTGTTAACTATAAGAGAGGGAGAGAAGATGGGGAAAACTGGGTTACTTGATTAATGGTATTGTTACTTAACGTGTTACAGAAGCGGAACGTTTTTCATTTAAATTCATTAGATGTAGGAATTATTTAAACTAAACTCTATCTATGGTGCTGCAACCGAAATTGGGTTTTAACCTGCCAGACGGTTTTTATTCAATAGGGTATTGCATGGCCAACACTTCGACTCCCATCGAAACATTTCCTAACTTCCGGAGACCATCCGTTCACCTCGCCCAGGGACTTCTGAATCAGGACCTGACTACAAGTAGAACACCCATCATTATTACTACGACTATTACTACTACTGCATTGGTACTACTATTACTACTACTACTACTGTTACTACTATTATTATTACTACTACTAGTACTACTACCGCCACTACTACTATTACTAGTATTACCATTATTATTGCTACTAGTACTATTATCATTGCTAATACAATATTACTATTACTATCAGTATTACTATTATTACTACTTTGATTACTAGTTCTACTATTACTGCTACTACTATTATTATTATTATTATCATTACTGGTACTACACTACTACAATTACTAGAACTTCAATTGCTACTAATTCTATTACTACTGCCATTATATTATTATAACTACTAATACTACTACTAGTAGTACTTGAATTTGAATTTATTTAAGGCCCTTTGTCATCTTTCGCACAGGCCGGGGTGGGTTACGTAAAGGATGTCGAAGGTATCGGCTAGAACCTTACTTAAAGTACCATTCCGGCATTCGCCTGTTGAAACTTAGGAAAACGCTGGAAACCAGTCAGGATGGTCGGCCGCGGAGTTTGAAACTACGTATCTACCCAGTGCCGCTCCGAAGTGCGCGATGGACCACAAGAACTGGGTACTACTACTACTAACTAACTAATTAACTAACTTTATGGCTTACGGAACTCGCAACTTTATCGCCGCAGTAACAAACGTTCCCCATTGGATTCTATCTTGGGCAATATCCAAGCCAGTTTCGTCACGAACACCTACTTCTCGAAGATCCCTTCTAATATTTTCCTCCCAACGACGCCTCAGTCTTCCCAACGGTCTCTTTCCATCGGGCTTTTTAACCAAGATAGAAAACAATCCTCGTCCCCCCTCCCCCCCATCCGAGCTACATGGCCTGTCCACCTTAGTTGTCGCGATTTCATTATTCTTACAACATCTGTTGAATCGAACAGTCCGTGGAGTTCTTCATTATGCAGTCTCCTCCACTCTCCAGTCATCTCGTCGCGTTTCGGCCCGTATACCTTTCTCAAAACCTTATTTTCAAACACACGTAATTTATGTTCATTTGCTAGGGTTGTACTCCAACTTTCTCAACCGTAAAGTAATACCGGCAGAATAACCGTTCTGTACATTTTTAATTTCAATTTCTTTGATATTAATCGCGATGTTAGAAGTTTTTGGACTAAATAGAAACATTCGTTCCCCGATACTAAGCGATTGTTTATTTCTTCCGTTACCTTATTTTTGCTTGTTACGTATACTCCCAAGTATTTTAATTTATTTACTTTCTCTATGACCTCATCCCTAATTATTATGTTTTCATTTCCTTCATTCCCTGTGTTTCAATTTCTTATCGTGTATTTTGTTTTATCTGTTTTTACCTGTAGACCTATCTCATCGCACACTTCTACTAGGACATCGGTGTTGCTTTGTAGTGTATCTATATCATCCCCTATTAAATCTAGATCATCCGCGTATGCGAACAGTTGATTCAAGCCATTTTGCAGTCCCTTTTTGTCCCCTTAATTTTTTAAATCGCATATTCTAACATAAAGTTTAAACAGTAGTGGTGATAAGGCATCACCTTGTTTCAATACGTTGCGAATCTCGAAACTATCTCCGTACTCGGCTTATGGGGTAGGTCAGACATATCTTCACTAGTTGAACAAGTTTTTTCGGAATTCCAAATCGTATCAGGATACTGTATAACTTTTCCCTTTTGATAGAATCATATGCTTTCTTAAAATCAATGAATAGCTGGTGAACCGTCCCATTGTATTCCCATTTCTTCTCCAAAATTTGTCTCAAGGCGAAAATCTGGCCCAACGTGGATCTATTTTTTCTAAATCCACATTGGTGATCTCCAATTGTTTCATCTACGTGTATACTTGGCGTGTTAACAGAATATTACATAATACCTTGTAACAGGTTGGAAGTAACGAGATTCCGCGGTAATTATTACAGTCCGATTTATCGCCTTTTTCGCTAGATTATTTATGTAGTTCCTTGATTAGTGCCGTTCCTCCCGCTCTAATTAATTCGGTTGGAATATTGTCTATTCCCGGTGATTTGAAATTCTTCAATTTATTTATCGACATTTCGATCTCGATCTCGCTAGGATCGGGTATCCACGGTTCTGCGGTATAGATTTCAAATTCCTCTGTATGTTCCCCGTTGTGTACATTAAGAAGTTTGTCGAAATTCTACATCGACAATTTTAGTCGGATCCGCCTGAAGATCTCCACGTTCATTTCTAATCATTCCTAATCTCTGCTGGTAACCTTTTCTTAACGAGTTTACACCTTTGTATAGATCTCGTATGTTATTTGTCTTGCCGTTTTCCTCAATCTCCTGAATCTTCTGCGTTAGATATTCTCGCTGTTTGCTTCTGAACCCGCGTGTGGTATTTCGTTTTGCGTTAGGGTAGTGTTTGGTTAGCTTTTATTACTTAGCCATCGTTGCCTGGCTTGTTTTCGTTTCTCAGCTACTACTACTACTACTACTACTACTACTACTACTACTACTACTACT
>JAGDQP010001717.1:80805-116568 GCA_022664845.1 Lepisma saccharinum | reverse complement strand
CAGGATGCAATCCCGCGCAAAACATGCCTTTATATTCTTGACAGAAAGTACATTTTAAATTACTCACCATGGGAACATGGAGCTTAGATAAAATTAGGTACGGTCATGTATCTTTACATTTTTCTCCTTTACGTCATGCCCAGATGAGTGGAGCAGCGGCGGAGAGTGTTCTCCGTACGGGCTCGTATTTAAAAAGTGGCACGTGTCACTATGGCGGAAGGATATAAGATCGATTTTGCTCCATATCTCGAAAACCGTAACTCCTATCAAAAATCTAAGCTTGGATTTACCCCCATTATCATGGACCCCTAAAACCCCCGGCACCACATATTTGGGGCTAAAACAAAAATACACACAGAATGACGGACATACCTTTCTATCATTTGTGAAAATTTTGTGATTCGGTTAAAAAAAAGTCGTAACTTTTGAACCGCTCCACCGATTTTAACGTATGATACACCGTTTGAAACGTATTGAAGCGTAGAATAAGATCCAGTAAGTTTCGGCCGCTATATGGTCTGGGGTCAGTGCTATCCTAAAAAATGTGAAATTTTTATATTTTTTTCAAAGCGCCCTAGGGGGTCCCAAGGAGATCCTAATTTTCTTCCTGTGTCTTATTACTGGAAAGAGCTTTCAAATGTAAGTTCAGGCATCAAAATCGGACTTATACTTCGGTAGATCCGAAACTAACTGTATACTATCTGAGTGCCGCTAACAGTGTCCTTTGCCAGCGTCACTCGAAGAACTGCCATTCTTCATTATATATATACTGTATATCGACATTTTTTATACTGGTATTTCGATTTTCAGAAATATCGACATATCGCCCAGCTTTCGTCGGCATCTATTATGTCCCTGGTGGATAATAGCTTTCGTTGTCAACTTGTGAAAAGATGGTTCGAGTCTCAGAGGAAACACATTAATGGTTCTGAATCCACATGAATTTAAAGATTTCCTCATTTAGAACGTCATCTATACCCGATGGGACACAATGGCAAACCGTCACTGAGCACCAACGATCACCATCACATTAACCCAAACGGCAATACATTTTTGCAGTCAAATCAAACCGTCTTGCTGGATGATGGTGTTGTAATTACCGTCACGGACTTCGGATCAAGTCTTCCTGTCGACCGTTCTAAAGATGTTTCCCGGAGCTTTTACCTCTGTTTCACCAGGAGGATACCTGGATGCTAGTACACTGACCACCATCTCTCCCATCAATGTCTCCGAAAGAGTATACGCCATCCTCCAAGCTTGTGACTGGTTTAAGCCGAGCACAGTTGTCTGCCATGCTCATGAAATGTACCTTATTCCTTTATCTGCTTCGCATGGGTAAAGCACGATGAAATACGTTCAAGCAGGGTATCCTACCTACCTCGTAAAATTACATGCAACACAGAAGCAAGAATTCAGCGTAATGTAGGCCAGGGTCAATAATGGATACAGGACGTACCGGATCCTGTAATCTTATTTCCAAACCTGCATGTTTTTATTTTCAAATAAATGAGAATGCGGCTGATATTTCATTTCTGAGAAAATTGTTTGTCGGTGCACAGATGCAAACTTAAAAAAAAAGAGAGAGAGAGATAAATAAACCATTTTTTTTTTACCGTGCAGTTCATTAAGCTTGTGTTCTAGGTATCGAATACAAGATTATAAAATTTGCCTTCGCAAAACACCCTGTATATAAAATTCTTTTTCATATTGTATTGTGTATAATACTTCTTTTTGATGCTTGTTACATAACTGTCTTCGTATTTCCTTTAGAAAACCAACTTCATCTACAGCTAACCAAGTCATTACTACTACGACAACATAAAGAATGGACGTATTACAAGCGTTAGGAGACAGAAAGGCACCATACAGTGAACAACCGAACTAAACCACATTGCGGTCTTGTTAATGCCACTTCTTATTCAAGGTTAAAAACCTCAACATGCTTTCGGTAGGGAAAGAAGGAAAGAGGTGGCCAAAAAAACACAAGGAATAGACACATAACACAGCATTCCACCGCGCGCATGGACCAGCACAGCGCACAGGTTTTTTACCTGCAGGGTAATCGTGAGAGACATTTTTTTTTTATTTTGCACGTGAAGGTCATAGAAATGTATTATGAAGGAACACCCCCCTCTCCCTCCCAATCTCCTTTCGGTCTTGGCGAGGAGTTGGGTGGAGAAAAAGGGCCAATCAAGAGACTTCCGGTTTCTGATGTTACTCCTGTGCAATAATAAAAGAGGTTTTTCTTTCCATTTGCGTAACTGTTATTACATGTCCTTATGGAGCAAAAAGAGAAGTGAAGTTCCTCCCCCCTCCCCCCAGATATGAGACAAATTTACCACAAACAGTGTTTTCCGATAACCAAGTTTCGTTAATAGTATCGAAAAAATTCGATATAACAAAATATTGAAAATAAAATACATATGTAGTTTACATCGGAATATCGTTATATCAAGTATCGTTATGTGGAAATATCGTTACTACGGAAATATCATTGACATCGAAATATCATTGTATAAAAAATATCATTCACACTTAAATATCTTTCGAAATATCGTTGTACTACCGCTGACACCGAAGTACCATAGTTTATAAAATATTATCCATATAAACGCATTGTTTTATAATATCAAATACCGTTAGTGTTGAAATATCTTCAACATGTGGTTGGATATCGGATAAGTTTGGCAATATCGTTGGATATCGAATTTAGATTAAATCAAATTATTTTTGATTACCTAATATCAATATAATATGGATATCAAAACTTTGTTTTCCTCGATATCAAACCTTTGATCGATTGATCAGGTTATAGGGTATCGATCGGAAAAACTATAATCGATTTTATAAATATCCTTTCAAGTGATATATGGAAAACAAAATATTGTTTTTAAAAGAAGCAAGAAACAACACAGAAAGTCTGTTAAGAGGAAGGTAGGAAAAATTTGCATCAATTCCAATAATGGGGACAACTAAATTTATCGTGGAAAAATGGCTACAGTAAAAATAGACAAACCTAACCATGTTAGAAAGATCCAAACGAAAATAGCCGTTTGATGAAGGAAACATTAGAGAACTACGTGTACGACGTGAATAAATAGTAAAGATTTTGTTTAAAGTATGGTTTATCATTAAGTTATCTATTATTGGATTGAAAATTGACTGGATTGTAAGAACCCCCGAATCATTCATCGATTGACAATTAAGTATGGTTATGAGTTAAGTACATCTAAGAATATTAAAAAAATATATATATTCGTTAACCCATGTTTAATGTTATGTTGGGTCAGTGTAAGATTAGATTTGATCAAGTGATTATGATTTCCGAGGAAGAATCTAAAGTCTATCCTAAACTTTTATTGAAACTTGGCGTTTCTTGACTTTATAGTAGATAAAGCTACAACCGAGGCTTCCGAAGTCACTTTGAAGAATGACGTTCCTCGGAGAGCACCTTTCCATGTATAGATGTTAGGTAAAATGAAATATGAACAGGTTTTAAATTCGAGAATGGGAAGAGGGCATTGAATGCACGCGTAGAAAGTAAAGGAATTAGGGTGAATATGTAACATATACCAAGGATGTATCATTGTTCACTATAAAATAATGTTAGGAACAGAGGCTTTCAGATTACTAACCCTTGAGATCTTTCCGATGGGCATATTTCGAGCTCTTGGGGGGGGGGGGCATTATTCCCGGTCACCTACACCTTTTCAGGATGTTTCGTAGGATGCATTGAATTCTTACAACGAATGTTAGCCCAAGAAAATTCTCCAAGGCTATTAATTTTGGTAATGTCACAATAGTATTCGGCGAACATGTTCCTTAGTTAATCTCTCGGGAAAGCATGCTAGGCCTATATTAAAAATATTGTACGAAGGGGAAGCATGATTAGTTTTGTAAATATATATATATAGCAATAACGATTTTATTATAACGATTACAAATTAGCATTTTTATGGCAAGATTTCATATACAAACTAGTATAGTATAACATTATTAATTACGGTGGCTCCTTGCACTATTAAATAATGTTGCAATTCCAATTCGAAACACATATATCATTAAACGTCGACAAGGACCAAAAACAAAGGAATTACTCCGCTGGTGTTACTTTTTCTCCATGCTAATTTTTGTGGTCAACAATACCGCCATTGTATTCAAATGAAAGAATAAGCAGAAGGTGTTTTTTTTTTTTCAATGAAAAACGAAAACTAAGCTCCAATGTTTGTGTAGGAGTTAGTCATTATGTAAAAGAGCGATCGAGAATGTTCATTTCAACTTCTGTTCTTTGAGAACATTTTTTCTTTCTTAGATTTTTCCACGCGTTGGAAAGAATGAAAGTCTGTATAAGACAAGGAAGACGAAACTAATTTCATTTTTCAATTAAGAATGTTGCGATTATGGAAGAATTTACACGTGTGGCCCAGATTTTCTGCAATATATTTAAAGCAATTTTGGCTTATTACGTTTTCTTTACGCGATGTGCATACTTAATTAATACAGATAAACAACTGTTCACATGGTTCAATTACAAAAGAGAGAGAGAGAGAGAGAAGTGAAATAGAAGAAAAAGCAGTTTGCATGTGCTTATAATTGCAGTATGAATTGTGTGCTTTATCCGTTTACGAAGCAATAGTTCTTGTTGTCGTCCTTGGTCTGTGCCTTTCCTTCAACTCTAGTGACCATACGTAATAATGAGATATTATATTTATTTTATATAAAAAACGAAATCACCATAGTAACCTTGTTTCGTTTGTTAGTTTCTTATTCATATAGTGTTGCTAGATTCCAACTTAGGAAATAAAGAACGCAAGCATTGTATGTAGTGAATGCAAACCTCCTCACAGAACAGAAATTAGCTTTTACATGATTCAAATATCATAAAATTTAATAATTATTTAACATATAAATAAAACATGTAATTCTACGTTAACCATTGTGATAAGGACTATAAATATGGTACTATATTTAACACAATAAGAATATCATTGACAACAGTTAATCTTAACAGTAACGCTGTAACATGAAAATGACAAAAGAACGGATCTGGAAAGGGATTTTATTATTTGCTTCTTTTATTGAGTTTCAAAAAAAGATTACATCTGGTATGTTGCACAGATATAGTTTTAACTTTTATCACACTATCTAGCTCGACTTCGGAGACACCACAGAAAATACATCCTACTTTTAAACTGCTTATACATTACTCGAATAAATCGATTCTACCTTAATGTTGTTTCATAAAGATCTTATTGAACTAAATTTATATTTATACTATACCGGCTTATAAGATCAGGTTTCTTGATACGACTTCAGCAATATTTAATTTTACATCCTTAGTAACGAAAATAAAAGTTTACGTAAGAATTTCAAATATATAAAAAATATATAATATAATAATTCTCTTCAAAGAATTCAATCAAAAACTCTTTAAAACAATAACGTTACTGATGAATTATTTGATTTTCAAGTATGAATATCAGGCTTCATCTATTGTCAACGTGCTAATTACACTTACACAAGAGTTACAACAGTGCTTTAAAATTCCAGGTAAAATATGTATACAAGGCAAAAAATATCGCCGTAAGCAGGACATGAAAAAATTACAAAGTGTGTATGCATTTCTTTCTGGCTTCTTACCCCACGATAGATGTCTCTGATGTCAACAGCTTATTTTCTTGCACATTCTGATAAAGCTTATGATTGCTTCGTATTGCAATATTTCAGCTAAGAGGCAATGTTGAACCAAGCTTCAGTTTACCAGGATCTTTGAGAAAGTAAGATATTAACCTCAGAACCATCTACCGGTGCGGTAAGAAACTTCGAAACCAGAAAGAATTGCGTGCACATTTAACAATGAAGGCAAATTCTCTACGAAGGATTCACTGTGGCAATATGTTAATGTTTGCCCGAACTTCTTTCCTTCTGTTAACCTGTTAGTGATGTTTAATTATTTTGAACTCCACCTGTGTATATAATTTTAATATTTCATCCGTTAAATAAAACGAGTCTTGAAAAAAAGAAAAGAAAAGAAACGTCCAATAGTATGAAATGAAGCAACACAGGAAACTCTGTGTCAAGAAAAGACAGGAAAGAAGAAATTTAATTATGATTGCATCAACACAAACCACACGTTTGTAATAGGTCTATCACATTTGTATATGCACGTATAGATAGCACGTGATTAGACACAGTTCTGTTTGGCCCAGTTACAAGAGTTGCTTATGTTGTGCAAAGTAGTGTGTGTGTGTGTGTGTGAGAGAGAGAGAGAGAGAGGAAGAGAGAGAGGGGGGTGGTGAATGGTAAGTATGCACTTAACCGTTCAGCTGTGTCTGATCTTCCGTTGCATTCATTAACAGTTCTGTATGTCCTTTCTGCAATGCAACTGAAGAAAACAACCAGTGTTATATGCCAGCGCTTCCTTGTCTGGGTTTACGCCAATTTACAATTAATTTTACACATGTACCTGTCCGTACATGTCTAGTAGTATGAATGAAGAAGAGACTGGTTCATGTATAGCAACACGAGACGCAACATAAATATAGAAAATCTTCATCTGAATAAGAAAAATATCAAGAAAGCACTGACAAAGTTCACACAAGACAAAGTTATTGTATTCAGAAGAGCATATACACAGGATGCATCCTCATGAGGAAAACTTGGCGGACCGCAAGTGGCCCACCAACTATGAAGGCGGGCCACCGAAGGCCCGCCGAGTTTTCCTCGTGGGGATATGTCCACAGATACAGACAGACCTCTGGCAACTGCACTACCATAATAAGAAAACGTATGTGGTGCTGCAGTCAGTGATAGTAATTCATAAAACAAGTCCCATTTTGTGAGATTTTCCACATCAAGACAAAGGCTTTTTATCGGTCTAGATATGTGCAAGAAATTGTGCAATCTCAGTTTGGCAAGAGGAGATTTTTTTTTAGAAAATCGGAAATTCAAAATGGCCAATAAACACCAATATGTACTCGAGAAATCTAGTGCGACTCAGGGTTATACCAACATACAGACATATCTTAATAAAAAGAGCAGGTCAAATGTCATATCGTAGGTAAGTTTTGAGGCAAATAAAAACCTATATAGAGTTATACATATTTAGTGTCATACTGACATAATGTGTGCGTATAAAATTCCGAAATAACTTGATGTTAAGTTACTGTAGCCAGTTATCGTTCCCAATTTCGAGAATACTGTTATGTGAGAAAACTAAAATTTGTCGGGAGAAGCAAATATAATATGGTAAGTTTTCATGATACATGGGCGTGCCAATACATAGGAAAAATGTGGAATTTTGTTTGAAGAAAAACCACTCCAGCCGTCACGTAAGTAGAAATTATGTGGCAATGTTTATGAAAAGTCTTCTGCGTGCTGCAATTTTACAAACAGATTATCATCAAGAACTTTTGAGTCACAGACCTGACTTCCAGCAGAACACCCAACATCATCAAAATTTTAAAAGAATTTGACACTTGTAAGTGGTACAGCGATACATTTTCGGGAAGGAGGAGCACCATGGTCAAATTTTAAAACTAAAAACTACATCGTGCAACATATAGCTCCTATAGAATAATAAAATGTAATTAATATACAAGAAGTTTTAACTTATTTTTGAGAACGTGGATCTGTTTTCAAATTTTATAATTTGACTACGAATATACCCTGTACCCTCCTTGTCACTGCCCATTATTCAACTTACATTTAATTTTACCTTTAACCAATACCAACATAAAGATAGTCCATATTGTAGTGCGCCTTTCAATAATTCAAGCTTTTACAGGCTTACAGATTGTGAACACTCAGATCCATAAAAAATGGTAGATTCATAGAAAATTTCCCGAAATTCGAGTGTTGAACAATCTGATAACACTCAGTTAATACATGTCACAAGTGTAACATAATAATGAAACATTTATTTTTTAAATCTATATTGATTATAAGTTCAGTGTTTGCCATACTATGGGCATTTTCTACGAATCTGAGTATAACACTAGGTACTTTCAAAGATACGCCTTCTGATATCTTCTAGTCATAAAATTTAATTGTAGTGTCATCCAGTTTTCGATTTAGGATAAGGAAGGGTTATTTAGTGATAATTCCTACGAGACCTCGTACCGAAAATTCCATTCGTTCGTTTCGAAGCTACCACGAGGTCTGTGTCTTTGCACTGTGCCATGTCTTGTCATTGGCAGAAATTACCAACTCGAACTCTCAAATAGGTTCGAAATCCTAGCCGACTCGAGTAATAATAATGATGATATTAATAATGAAATTGATGTAAGTAAGATGTGGGAGGCAATTACAGAAACAATTAACAGCGCAGCGAAGGAACGTGTAGGTGAGAAGAAACAACAGAAAAATAAACCTTGGTTTCATAACGAATGCCTTAAGCTTCATGAAATATTAAAACAAGCAAGGCAACGATGGCTAAATAAAAAAAGCGAAGCAAATACCAACCACTACAGTAACGCGAAACGAATCGCCCCACTCTGGTTCAGAAACAAAAAGCGAAAAGATTTGATGCAGAAGATTCAGGAGATAGAGGAAAACGGGAAGACAAATAACATACAAGATCTATACAAAAGGGTAAACTCGATAAGAAAAGGTTACCAGCCGAGGTTAGGAATGATTAGAAATGAACGTGGAGATCTTCAGGCTGATCCGACTAAAATTGTTGTTGTGTGGTAAAGTTATTTCGTTGTTAATGTACACAACGGGAAACAAACAGAGGAATTTGAAATCCTTATCTCAGAACCTTGGACTCCCTAACCTAGGGAGATCGAGATCGAAATGTCGGTAAAGAAATTGAAAAAGTTCAAATCACCAGGAATAGACAATATTCCAGCCGAATTAATTAAAACAGGAGGAACGGCACTAATCAAGGAACTACATAAATTCATAAGTGCTATGTGAAGAAAGGAGGAGCTCCAAAAGGAATGGAAAACCTCAATCATAGATCCGATTTACAAAAAGGCGATAAATCGGACTGTAATAATTACCACGGAATCTCATTACTTCCAACCTGTTACAAGGTATTAAGTAATATTCTGTTAACACGCCTAAGTGTATACGTAGATGATATAATTGGAGATCACCAATGTGGATTTAGAAGAAATAGATCCACGTTGGACCAGATTTTCGCCTTGAGACAAATTTTGGAGGAGAAATGGGAATACAATGGGATGGTTCATCAGCTATTCATTGATTTTAAGAAAGCATATGATTCTATCACAAGGAGAAAGTTATACAGTATCCTGATACGATTTGGAATTCCGAAAAAATTGGTTCAACTACTGAAGATGTGTTTCATCGACCCCATAAGCAGAGTACGGATAGGTCATATGTCAGATAGTTTCAAGATTCACAACGGATTGAAACAAGGCGATGCCTTATCACTACTACTGTTTAACTTTGCGTTAGAATATGCGATTTTAAAAATTAAAGTGGACAAAATTGGACTATCATTGAATGGTTTGAATCAACTGTTCGTATACGCGGATGTTGTATATTTAATAGGGGACGATATAGAAGCACTACAAAGGAACACCGATGTCTTAGTAAAAGCGTGCAATGAGATACCTCTACAGCTAAACACAGAAAAACAAAATACATGATAACAAGTCGAAACACAGGGAATGAAGGAAATAAAAACATAAGAATTAGAGATGAGGTAATAGAGAAAGTAAACAAATTTAAATACTTGGGAGCATACGTAACAAGCAAAAATGAAGTCACGGAAGAAATAAAAAGTCGCTTAGTATCGGGGAACGCATGTTTCTATTCAGTCCAAAAACTTTTAACATCGCGATTAATATCAAGGAAATTGAAATTGAGAATATAGAGAACGGTTATTCTGCCGGTAATACTTTACGGTTGCGAAAGTTGGAGTACGACCCTAGCAGATGAACATAAATTACGTGTATTTGAAAATAAGGTTTTGAGAAAGATATACGGGCCGAAACGGGACGAGATGACTGGAGAGTGGAGGAGACTGCATAATGAAGAACTCCACGGACTGTATGGTTCACCAGATGTTGTAAAAATAATGAAATAGGGAGGACTAACGTGGGCAGGCCATGTAGGTCGGATGGGGGGGAAACAAAGATTATATTGTATCCTGATTGGAAGGCCGGATGGAAGGAGACCATTGGGAAGACCGAGACGTCGTTGGGAGAACAATATTAGAAATGATCTTCGAGAATTTGGTGTTCGTGATGATTGTATCTAATCCTGTTGTTGTATCTAATTCCTCTTCGTTTTCGAGGTAAAGCGGTTCCAAATTTTAGCCCAAAATGGACTTCTAACGATAGCAAATAAAATGAAGATTTTGTAACTAAAAACGATATATTAAGGTAAAATCTAGTTTTCGGGAGTTGATTGTACCAATATGGTGGATATTACGCGTTAGAATGTGATGATGATATCAGTATTGCTAGCCTGGTAAAAAGTTTATTTCTTTCAGAGAACACCACGTCGATTCATTTGATATTTTCCATCTCCTAGTTATGATAACCATCATATGTGAAGCATAGATGTAATGTTGCAAACTGTGAATATTATAACAGGTTAAACATGCAAAATCTAAATTTTATTCTTCCAAATCGTGCAAACAAAAACATAATGCAAAATTTCCCATCTGAACATAGTTTTCGAGGAAAGGTCTTATAAGGTCTTATAAAGGTCTTAAGGTTGAAACACTGTAAAGAGTGTACAATTGAATATTCAAAACTCTATAGCAAAACGTTTTCCAGCCACATGAGAGTAGATGGCAGCATTCTCTACTCACCTATCTACCGTAATATTCAGACCTGAATTCAACCCTTCAGGGTAAAAAAGGACTGCTATCGTTATTACTTTACGAGACGTTTACTTACGTTTTTAATTTTTCTTCCGAAAGCAAACAGATTAAAAGAGGAAATAGTCATTCCTTGTTCCATGTTATAGTTGGGCACGTATGCTTATATTTTAACAAATAATGCCAATCGATAAAATAAATTAAATAATAATAATTATTATTATTATTAATAATAATAATAATAAATACCTGAGTGTTTACCTAATGTACTTGAAGATTCACACCATATAAAAGTGTTAAATATGCAAAATGAATTATCAACGGAAATTCCCAAGTTTATGAGCATGAAGTTCAAGGATAAAGTTGGTATTACTCACGTTTTTTTCACTTGTATTTTGTAATGTTTGGACTATTTCCTCAATTTTACAGTACATTACGTTTATAATTTTTCTCACTCACACTTTTTATATGTGGGAAGAATACGACCTTGCCCGAGTTGCTTTAGTTCCCCCCCCCCCTACTCTCAGGAGAAATTCAAGTCTTTTTTTTCTTTCTTTACAATGGTCAACAGGAAAACCATCAACTTTGGTTCAGTGCTTCTTTTAAAACATCAGTATTTTCTAAATTATGTTTAATGTTTTACAAGTAGTTCTTTTAAGAGAATTAAACTTGAGTTCGCAACTGTTTTTTCTTTACCTTGCACTACTTTTTTCTCTCCTCTAAAATTACAGGAAATCGAGAGAAATAACATGAACAGTAAATTTTTCAGATCGAAATGTTGAAACATGTTCTCTGATATATTTATTACGATACTTCATTTCTTGTTTGTAATTCGAGTGCTTTCTCCATTACTTTATTCTTTCGACTCTCTTCTCCCCTCCATCTCTCCCTCCCCCCTCTCTTAATGTGTGTAAGTGTGTGCATGTATCTTCCATTTTTTTTTAATGTATTTGTAACTATGTTGAGGCCTTGTATCCATAACTTTATTAAAATACCCTGATTCTAACAAAGCTTGTGCACTACGCTTTATTGCAAAATAAACATTGTAAGCATTCTATTAACATCTTCTTCAGACAAACGCTACTCAACCCTATGTGAGTTCATCCCAGAGATCTTTTCTTCATCTTCCGGAAACCACGTTTCACTTTCCGAAAATTAAACAAATTTCAACCAATCACATTTCCTAAGCAGTTTACCTGCTCAAACATTTAAAAATTATTTACCTTTTCTTGAATAATTTCTTCTCTCTTCTTTGTCTAATCTTTCTTTCTGTTCCTTATTTATTTATATTCAATCCACTGTTCCAGTTCATCGCTTTGTCTCATGTTTCCCTGGTTCTCCTCACTTCTTTAAGCTTCCTAACTAACTTCCTTACCTCATTTTCTAGTATCTTCATCCCTTTCCAGTCTATATCATGCGACTTCTTCTGGACGTGTTTGTAAATAGCGTTCCTGTCCCTTTTTATCCTGAAGTCATCCTTGTTATGTTTAAGCCTCTGTTTCATATTTTTTGTCACTCTCACACACACCGTTTTACAATTCATACATGGAATTTTGTACATCACTCCTCTTTGCTCTTCGTCCTTTTTAGCAACTTTCTTGTTGTTTCTCACTATTTCCAAGATCAAATTTCCTTTTTTCCTATACATTTCCACTTCTACCTTTCCCAACAACCTTGATTTTATCCAAATCCCTAATTTCTATTCCAAACAGGGTTGATTCATTTCAATCAAAGTGATTTAAATCATGATTTAAATCGCGATTTAAATCAATTGTTTAAATCAAAAATAGATTTTTTTATTTAAAAAATGTAGAAATAAAGTGCAGTATTTTTAACCACTCTGTGATTTGAATCATATGTAAGTTTGAAATTTATTCTTTCGTTCTTATGTTATGATATTCTCTTATGATGTAAACCAAAACCAAAGTGATCAACATAGAATTTTAACGAACTATTTGATTGGCGAAATTTTAGAAGAGAACGTAGGAACCCAGTTCACATTATAGGTTTACAGCTTGTATTATAAATATGTTTAGTTTTGATACAAATGAAAACGAACACACAAAAAACAGAAAATCCAGTTTTTTGTTGTTTCGTAACATCACCTACTTTATATATCTGTATTTGTATCAAATTATTTGTTTTCTTCACAAATTGCTTAAAAACAGTTTATACCGGTACTCAATGGAAACATAAAGTTTATCAATGTGTATGCTGAACGATGAAAATGCTCAATTAATTTGACTGAATTAAATAGCTGTTATTGAATTGAATTTTATCTAAGACCTTTAGGCAACTTTAGATCAGACCAAATGCATGATGATGGGAGAATTGCTGAAATGAAGAAAGTGGGAGGGAACGACAGAAACCTGAGAAAATCCAGGCGCACGGTTTCTGTTCACCACAAAGCTCACATGGCACGAGCTGGGAACGAATAGCGAACCTCACAGACCAGAAGTGATTACTCTACAACTGAGCAACAGTGACTCCAAAATAGTTCTCATACTTTATCGGGGAACGCATGTTTCTATTCAGTCCAAAAACTTTTAACATCGCGATTAATATCAAGGAAATTGAAATTAAAAATATACAGAACGGTTATTCTGCCGGTAATACTTTACGGTTGCGAAAGTTGGAGTACGACCCTAGCAAATGAACATAAATTACGCGTTTTTGAAAATAAGGTTTTGAGACAGATATACGGGCCGAAACGGGACGAGATGACTGGAGAGTGGAGGAGACTGCATAATGAAGAACTCCACGGACTGTACGATTCACCAGATGTTGTAAAAATAATGAAATCGCGACGACTAAGGTGGACAGGCCATCTATCTCGGATGGGGGAAAAACGAAGATTATATTCTATCCTAGTTGGAAAACCGGAAGGGAGGAGACCATTGGGAAGACCGAGACGTCGTTGGGAGGACAATATTAGAAGAGATCGAGAAGTAGGTGTTCGTGTTGAAAACTGGCTTAATGTTGCCCATGATAGAATCCAATGGCGAATATTTGTTACTGCGGCGATGAACTTGCGAGTTCCAAAAGCCTTAGAATTAGTTAATTCCAACATTTTCTTAACGCAATTAATGACAAAACTTTTGACAGAATGATGAATTTGAACAGGTTCAAATCCACTTGGTCTTCTCATAACTAAAACCACAGTAACAAACCGGCTGGGTACACGTCGGTATATTGTGCTACAAGAAATACTGTATACTATCATCAGTTGCACCTCCAATATTTAATATTTCAAATAACCAAATACGAGGAGAGAGAAAAAGGCCTTATAACGGTTCTGTACCCTGGAGATTTGTTTATTTTCGATAGACATAATTCATTTTTGTTCTTCTCAATATATTATTATTATATTTTTGGAAGTGTTAACATAGGAGACCTTGAGAATGCAGTGGAATGGAAAAGTTTTAATTGAAGACTGGGGAATATGTAATCATCATACCATGTAGGAGGAAGACAAATATACATACTAGTCCAGTACGTACTCGAGTTATAAAAAGCAACGGAGACATTCTATATATGCTGTGCATTTGCGTGAGTGTATTGTGAAGTCATTGTAAGGAAGGACTCTCACTTGCTTTCTCCCTCTTTAATGTAACAGAACAGACACTCACGCACTTGACCGCCGTTCCACTCTTTTTAATTCTTTTTAATTACTCTCGAGGAGAGACATAGCGTAAGAAGTTATGGGTCACTTTCATATATGTGTTACCTTTGCTTCCGTAGTGACATTTTAAGTCTTCATTTGAATTGATGTGCTTCAGATTATGTATATATTCCTGTTAAAACCATTCGAATTCCTTTGGGTCTACTATTGTGCTTAATAAAATAAAAATATGAATATCTTCATTCTTCCTTTCTCTCTGCATAGCCTTTCTTTGTTTACGAAAAAGCAATCTCGCTCCTACAGACATATATTTCACTTAAACACATCATACACATTGAATTCGGAAAAGCGGAATTCCGCTGAAACTGAACGAAATACTGAATTTCAGCTTGAACAAGTGAAAAGATGGACCACCACTCTTTTAGAGCGGACTCTTATCGCAGAAAACATGAGAAATTTCAGCTCAAAAAAAAAAAGATGGAATATGGTAGCTCTTTTTGATGAGACAGTAATCTTTTTCAAATGCATTTCCATCTATTTTGATAAAATGTTCATCTTTTGAACATGAAAACGACGCAATAATACCTTTAAAATGTAAAACGAAGCAAAAGGAAGCATTTATTGATAAGTAGTAAGAACGAAAAGTTTTGTTCTTACGAATAAAAAAACGAATTTGGTGGCTATTCAACTTGTTACCTGCTAGCCAGCGATTCAAAGCTTTATACCTTAAGCTAGCGGGGCAACTAGGAAAGAACTCCTTCCAAACGGTCTCTTTCTTTCCGTCAGTTACTTGAACAATGTTCAAAAATTTCTTGTATGTATTTTACTCCTGATGATTTCTGGTATAATTTCGTCATTGAAAAAGTTGATCTGGTCTTCCGTTGTCACTTTTAACTAAATGCGATTAACTTCACATAAGTAGGGCTTTGTCTTTCGATAACCTTCGCGATAACAAATGGTGGAAAACAAACTTGACTAGTATCCATGATGCATTGTGAACCACTCAAAAAAAAAAAAAAAATGAGAAATCTCTCTTTCAAATTTGAAAAATGAATTGCAGCCGTAAAGCATCGTAATCCTGTATAAAAAGGTCACATTTTCTATCCAAAGCGAGAGGGTTTTGTTCAAAGCTAATCTTTTCGATTGACATTCAATCAATGTTTGATGAAATCACTTTCTCATTTTTAAAAAAAAGTAAAAATTTCCTCTCTTCTGATTTAGTGTGCAGTTATTTTCATACAAAGGAAACTGGAGAACTGATTTTCCCATATTCTTCAGGGATTTTCCTAGATTTGCACGATAAAACAATGAACCCCACCCAAAAATACTCTTACATCTACCTGCCCCTCACACACATCCTCCCAATTTCCAATTCTAGCAAAATACCAGCTACACTCAGGGGGAAAATATTATATTAGTAATGAACACTGGCAGCCGCTTTAAGATATCGTTTTTGTTTTAATTTTGTTTGTCTGTCTGTAACAACGGACTCTTAGAAGTTATCGCATTGATGAAAGCAACTATAGAACCTACCAGTAAACAGAAATTGAATGATTCAATCCAATGTTCTGACGAGCGACTCGGTATAGGAATTATGCACGGAACTGATGGCAATACAAGAAATGAGTTCACACAGGGAGTGAGATTCTTTTCGTATTAAACGTGGTGTGTTGTTTCAATCGCGTATAAAAATATCTAACCTGACTTTCTAACTTAATCTTTTCCCGTGAAATGTGTAAAGTGTTGAAAAATCCATAAGGAAGAAAAAAACTAGCAATTATTTACCAGTGCAAACAAATAAGTAAAGTTCTTTGAAAAGAAAGAAGATGAGACCTGGGCAGAGATCGAACCCCAACCTCCCGGCTAGCGATCTGACACTCTAGCTATTGGGCGAAGACGGAAGCAGCGAGACAACGCTTTGGCATGCTTCTTAAACCTTCATCTCGCAGTGGAACACACCAAAGCCGTATTATTACTAACTTTATACGGTAGTGAAATTACATTCTTTGAGCTCGTATTTCAAATAGCACACTCATTTGCTTATGCAACCAGAGATACAATAATTAATTTTGGGATGCATAACATTTCAGGATAATAATAAGTTTTCGGAACTCCCAGACAAGGAGTGCAGAACAGCATAAGAGGACTGTGACAATTTTCCATCGGCTATTTTCTATGAATCTAATGTTTCCCACGTGTGTTGCCGGATTGTTGAACTTTTGCGTTTGGAAAAAAGAAAATTATTGGCAACTTTCTGTGAATCTGATTGTAAATAAATGATTCAAGCGTATTTTTGTCCTGAAAAATTCCTTTATATTAAATCTGAAAACTTCCTTTCATATCGTGCAGAAATTTCTTATCAACGATTCCATTGTATTGTTTTATTGGCTAATTAGTTCACTGACATTACCTTTTAGTAAATTTTTTGAATGTTCTCAGCTGGCGTTTACTGAAATATACTAAAATTGATGAAACATGAATCAAGTATCTAAAGTTAGATCAAGAATATAAACAATGTTGTTCTACAATGTATAAAAGTTATGTGCTTCAAACTTAATTCAATTAAAGTTTTCTTCAGCTTTTCATTATCTACTTATTTTGCTTTGAAGAATATTGTTTAATATGGCATTGTTTACAATATCATTATGTTCATGTTTCATAAATCTCTCTTCCAAATGTAACACATACTTTAATTTTAGGAACAACTATAGTTTACAGAATACATTATTCAATTTGGAATTCACTTTTGGGAATAGCAGTGTGTGCATGATTCACATGCCAGTACATATAATATTTGATATTTTATTTTATTCTTCTCAAACTCTTGTACTCACCTTTCTTCACATATTGTATCTACCTATTCTACACAAAAAAGACTTCACATTCTCCACCTCCCTCCTCTATTTGCTGATATAGCTAAAACGTTTTAATGTACATGCATGTCCGTCATCTTTACATAACTTCCATCAGTACTTTATGGTTAGCTACTTCAGCACAACTTCTTCCTTTCTTACGCTATATTTCTTCAGAACCCCGCAACTAGCAGTGCTTACACTGACTTTTATAACCAACGACTCGAAGGTCCCGGGTTCGAGTCCCGGCAGGGGTATGGGTGTAGATTTTAATAGCTAAGGGGCGAATCGTGACGGGCCGAAGTACAAAGTTACTAAACTGGCCGATATAAAAATAAAGTTTTGAGTTTTACTGACTTTTACAAGACTCTTCTAGAATTGTATTTACGTAGCTATCATTTCCCCTTCTGTTCCCCATATTCCGCTCCGTACTTGTCTAATATTACCCCCAAGCGTCAAGTTCGGTTTACATGTCCGGCATTTTATTTATGTCTAAACAGGAACTGTCCAGTTTGTAGTTCGTACTTCGCCTTTTCTTTGCCTCGTCTTATGTGCCGCAACCATTCCCATATCATTGCTAAAGACAGTGCTTTAAAAACATTTAACCCCATCGATCTCTTCCCCTCCATAAATTTACTGTTCCTACCGACCATATTTGTGCTATTTTTTAAACCATTTTGTTCTCTCTATATTTATTATTAGTGGAATTTTGTTATAATAATTTGCTAAAGTGTGCAAAATTTGTTGCAGTCCTTCTTTCGAATTCGCCAACACAACCAAGGTCATCTGCGTACATAACAGAAACAAAATATGAGCAAAATAATGAAGAGAATGGACAAACACATATAAAAATAATTTAAATTATTAATAAAAAGAATCAACATTTATTCAAAATACTTATATTTGGGTACGTTTTAGTAACGCAATTTCTATCTTTTTTAATCTTTCGGAACATAGTTTTATGTGGGGAGTATTTTTTTGAAAATATCTTACTAAAGGATTGAAAACATCACCACTGAATTATTAAAGCATGTCTTATTTAACCAGTTTGGAAGAATTTTGCTTGTTTCTATCAGCAGTAGTAGTTAATAATGTCAAATCTCATAAGATGCTTTTATATAAATATAATTAATTCAAACTCAGGATTTTCCTATGCAAACTCAACGATTTATGAATCACTTCTTAACATGCCAAGCTAACTAAATACTGTAGTTATAACCAAAATTATCAGTGTGCGAATTACCGAGGAAGGAGGGGCAAATCTCCCATATATGTCTGTGTGTGCACGCGTATATAGTGTGTAATAAATTAACCATCTCGTTATTTTCTTACCAATAACATTTCATCCCCCCTCCTCTGTAAAAATTCCTTAATTCTCACACTCCAATGTTCTCCATGGAGACACTATATAGAACGTGTAAAGTTTGCCGCTGGTAGGTAGGTACCTTATATGAAAGCTTCAAAATTAGCAAATCAACACTCCAATAACTCTGGTCTAGGGATTCGGAATTCAAGGATATCCCGGATTGAATATAAGGATTGCAGAATGGGAATTCCAAAAGTCAGAATTCCGGAATATCAGAATTTCGGAATGTCAAAACGTCGGAATTCCGGAAAATTCCAGCATCGAAGAAATTCCGAATTCCGCAATTTACTTCGCACTTCCAAACATCCCTACTCTGGTCTCTGTAAATAGCTCATAGGGCTATTATAAAGGCACAAACACATCTCATATGAAGATCGAGAATATGTTACAACCAGCAAAGACGTAAACATAGTAAAACCACAAACATGGACTAACTTATAAGATCGAAACCGTTGTTGGAAGATGTTACACATGTGTACATAACACTAGATGAACCGTTCTGTAAACTCTTCAGATTAACAAAGCAATGTTGTTTTTTTTTAAATAAAAACAAAACAAATACAAAGTAACAAAAAAATCTAATTAGATATGCATGGTCGGTTGTCACTGGAAGTGCTTCTGTTCTTTGTTAATGCTTTTCTTGTCAGTGTGAACCTACGCATAGCGTATACGTTTGTATCAACATAAAGTTAATTAAATCGTGAATGTTGTTTATATATGTAACGTAGGGTTTAGTTAATAACAAGAGCGTTTTGTTGCATAACATCATCTTCATGACTTTGCATCAATAGTTTGCTATGACTTTTCTTCCTTTCTATCTTCATTTATGTGAACTGTTTTGTTTTAGAAGTTTCAACCGACTGTGTGAATAGGTGACTTTCAGACTGCACTGTGCGCATCGCCTTAGACCGTGTGGGCGAAAGTGTTGGCCGCCAACTACTCATGGTCCATAAAGGTCCGTTAGGTGGACTGAAAGTTTTTATGTTAAAAAAATGTGGATTTATCAATAAATGTTTAGTACAAAAGAGATATCGTTCGGTGACTTCCGCTGTTACGGTGACTTCTCAATAAAGAAAGAAAATATGGGAGTTTGTTTTGTGAATGAGTGAATTGGTATTAATGTCCTAAATGAGTTGGTGAACTACATTTTGTTTTTCGTAAAGTGTACTACGAATTGTTATGTTCAATGAACTCCCGCATGACTTGAACTCGTGACCAGTTGGAGGAAAAGCGAGCGTGCTAACCTTTCGACCAAATGACAGTTATACAATCTCATTATTATATCTTGGGTGAAGATTGAGGAGATACTCTGATAAGTTAGTAGACCTATATTGCCTATTTACTGATCCGCGTGTAAGTAAACTGCCCACTTAGTGGTCTTGATGGTAATTGAAGCGGTACTCAAGGAATATATTTGAGCAAAGGTTGTGATTAAGAGGAGTCATATACTTGTCTATCACTTATTGTCGATTCCATCATAATGAAAGTCTTTCACGAGGAATCTATTGCAAAGTAAAATAGCTTGGAAAACAATTCCGGTGAATATACTTGTTGTTTATTATTATTATTATTATATATAGGTTCTGAAGTACCCATGCACTCGGCGCCAGCGATTCAGTTAATAACACATATTAGCATTCGGATAATCGTATCCACGACTCTCGCTTTAATACTACCAGCAAGAACATTGATCATTCAGTTCAGCGCATTGCTCTCATATGTCGCCCTTCGTTTTGTTTGTTTCCTTTCAAATATCCCATACTATATTCGTCTCCATTCGTCTGTGCCCTATTCGTATGCTACCTGTAAACAACTGCAAATAGCTTTGGCTCGTCGCGTCGCCTACAACCTGTTCCTACTAAGATTTGTCATCTACTTTGCAGATGACAAAACGATTAGTGTAAGGTTAGATATCTATAACGCTTCTTTCGTCTTTATATTTCACACACAGACAGATACAAAGAAAAAAATGTGGTGGAAGTGGGGAGTATTCGTTTGGACACAGACACGTCATCGACATTGCCACCACGCCGGAAGTAGTGTACATTGGTACCGCCACCGGAAGCGTGCTGGCCATCTGCTTTTTCCTAAGTGGTTCAAAACAACGCAATACAAAGGAAGAAGGGGTTAGTGTAAAAAAAAAAAAAAAAACTCCAGGTGTTCTTTTTAAGTTAAACATATTGCGTAGCGAAAGCTCACGAAAGTTCATCTTACGCTTTGCATATTGGTAATATTGCAGAGGTATTATAGATAGATATGTAAATTCTTTCTCTCACGTTATGCATATTGAGTCTGAAAGAGAAACCACATTGTTATGTTGCGTGAAACCAAAATGACCACAAAGCTTTATATTACGCTTTTAATGACGTTTCAACAGATTGTTTATATACAGGTGAACAACATTCGACTATATTTGTACAACGAAACATCTTTTGTGACATTACCATAAAATGAATATTATTATTATTTCACTTAATTTTTTTCACTCTTGCAAATACAAGGAAGAATTACTTTGTTTAGTAGATAGTTTTTGTACACTACAACTGCTTGAGGTGACTGATCCCGGCCGTTTGTATTGATGTTCCAATATTAAAGTTTTGGTTATTAACATTATCATGTGTAATGTAAAACAAATACTACGTGCTAGTAATAGTGAATAAATGATGATTTCTGCTACCTCAAATTCCATTAAATATGTTTGAAGTAGAGTAAATTAATATTTTTATTTGATAGAGAAAACAGCAATATTGAACTTCGCTCAGCCCGACATCTATGAGTGAAATATTTCAGAGTTTGTTCAGTCTTACCTGGTGAATGGAGTATAAAGTCCGGACTTCGTTATTTACAGTAACTAAGTACTGGCACGTAATTTTAATAGTAAATGAAATACTGCCAAAATATTCATACTTAACCATACTCCGGCAATAATCCCGGGTTTTCCATCGTTATTCTAGATTTTCAGGTTTAGCTGTCTTAACCAATATACTACCTTCTGATCTTACATTGTGTAGAGGATAATCCTCGATATGGCCTAGAAATCTCGTTCTCTGCTTGACTCATCATGTCAGCATTTCCTTGGTTTCAATTGACGATATTTTCTATTATTATTATTAATGCAGAATAAAGAAATAAGAAGTGAAGTAGTGCTTTTTAGCAACTGTACCTGAAGAGAATTCGAGCTCCCTTCTTTTTATTAGAAGAGTGCTCACAGAGCAGTGAGCGGATTGTGTCGTAAGGAGCAGGTGCAGTAAAATCATTTGAATTTGTTTATGGTCATTAGAGAACTTTCGCTCAGGGTGTAACATTCACACGTAAACACCATTGAGTCAATATGTGTTTATTAACAACTATTCTGAAGTTTTACTAAATTGACCACGACAATGCCACCTTTTGATTTTCGTCGTAGTTGATCAACTTGATGGATTATCCTCATTTTTTCGTGTCTTGATTGTTTCTTAATTAAACATTTGTTTAAAAAAACAGATCAAGTAGCACTTTACCAACTTCGCCTTAAGAGGTACCACAGTTACAAAAGTTCATCAGTCCTCTGTCTTTGAAGGGCCTAGCCCTGCCCATAACATGAAATTAAATAAAAAGAAAACAATATATCAAAACTATCCCGATTTAAAACTATACCCGTTTTTTAAATCTTTTTATCTATAAGGAAAGTACTTTTTAAAAATGTTGGTTATCGGACACTGCACAATTGTAGTGCCCTATTATTTTTGAAGGGTCATCGAGTTCTTCGTGGTCAGTGTGTCTCTTCGCCGTGTTTTCCAGATTTCGTCATAGCTCGTTGCTTGTTAGGTAGCTTTCTGTGCGAAAACGATGTTAGTTCAATACCAGGAATCAAACCTGGTAACCGCTAGTACCGAAGCAGGGGTTCTTTTTACATCCCTGCCCTCTCCCAACCGAACTTCTCGAATACGCTCCAACCTAAGACATTTTTACGGCTAAAAACTGATAGAAACCCTTATAAAACTCTACACCCCTCAAACTGCAAATCTTGACAGAATCATTGTAACTAAGGCGAGTAAGACTTCGTCATTGAAAGCAATTAATTAACATTTTTACCTTAATATCTGTACCTTAAAGCCAGAACAGCGTAAGTCACAAATATCAGTTTTCGAGGAAATAAACCTACTTCTTCTCCCATAAAAACTAAATGGACAAACTACGTAACATACTTACTTATTTCCATAATTTAACACGTTTACAACAGGAATCATGCAATCATGTGAGGCCTTCCGAATACTGGGCAAAACTGCATTAATCCCGTTTTGGCCAAAATTGGACTAATGCGGTTCTGGCTGCCAGGTACATATGATATACTGGAATATCCATGCGAGCTCTTGAGGGAGTGAATTGTGACAATAATAATTTACTGACAATATGTAAAAGATTCTAGAAAGATGTTGCTATATTACGCTTCCAATTTTATCAACCCAAGTATATACGAAGCAACAACAATCTGCTCTGTTAAAAAAAAATATATATATATTTTTTACAACTTGAAATTTATTATTATTATCTAAACGAAACTCTTTAGTTTAGCAGCCAAGCTTAGTATGCAATGAGTCTAACGATCAAAACGTAACACGTAGTTAACGCAACGAATCCCCCATGGCGGCTCCACCAAACTGATGGACAGCACCAAAATTGAGTACCTCAACCAGAAATCGAACCCAGGACCGCTAGTACTATAAGCGAGAGCACTAACTACTAAACCAAGCAGAAAAAAATACAGCAAAAAGGGATCCTTAATTTAGTATCCACAGACAAATGATAAAAACTGTGCTATTATTGTTTCCTTTAGACAAAACTTTTCACATAAACATGCAAATTCAATTTGCTTGTAGCTTGTGGAATATTTTTATGCAAGTAATATCGGACAAGGTCGCTTTAGTTAAACGAAAAGATTCAAATGATGTTCCTTTTAACAATATAGAAACTGTCTTCGGAAAAATACCACGACTAGAATGACGTGTATTGGTTGTAATTTTGAGCGATATTTCGATTAAATATTCTAGTAACTTTAACAGAATTGTTCCAGAGATAATCAAATATCATGGAACACAGTTGAATTACATAGACGGGCTAATTAATCTATGTTGTCTTGACGATATCTGATTAGTTTCTAATTAATATAACAAATAGGAGAAAGCTAAGGTTATATAGTGAAAGAAAGCTGGTGATCATGATGAATGTTCTGTTGTGATGAAGCTTCCTGGGTAAAGTGAACCGATGATGATTTACCATTGTCTTTCATCGGATGAACATGGTATTAAATGTCCTATACTTACGGTTTTAAGTCCTTTTATCGGGACACTTATACTCATTAGAAATCAAACCCAGGACCACTAAGTAACGAGCAACACCACACATCTACCGCGAACAAAACGAAAGTTCTAGTTAATGAGAATAATAAAAGAAATTTTGCAATTTACATAATATATTATTAATTTTATTGTAGATACTATAATTGAAAGTTACTTAGCAAGAGGACGGTAATGACCCGATCAATTTTATGCTTGAGAAATTTTAATAGAAGCAGGAAATTATAATACAGTAAATTAACTGTTAGGCAGTCTTTTGTGTGTCATTATTGTGCTTACGTCCCATCAAATTAATTCGTTTCTAATTGGTGTATCATGCTTGCAAATCCAGTTAATTAGTAATTAACCAAATCATCAACCTTCGATGATACTGTGTTTGTTTTACACATCTCACTAGATTCGCGTTCTATGATCAAGGACTCTTTTTCTCTACATTAAACACTTCTTTACTTGCCCTATTGAACAGAATATTATTTTAATTGAAAATGTACCATTTTTAGTAATCTCAGAAGCAATTGTGAAGGACAAAGCTTTTGTGTAGAAGAAACCAATTTGTTGAGACATAAAATGACCATAAAATTTACTGTCTGAGAATGGGAGAATTGTTAATGAACCAGAAAACACTTTCGTAAAAACCAAGGACTTCCAAAATGTAGTACAAAGATGCTATTAAAAGTGATTTATAGTTTGCTCAGGCAATAGAACAATGTTTTGTTTTGTTTTTTTCCTTTGTGTGAGGTAAGAATTAAAATTGGTAGCAGAAAGCATAGAATATGCAGTACTTGATAATTTAGGTTCATATTAGTTTCGTTTTTTTTTCCCCGTGGAATGATCCGTGAAAACTAAGGTTTTAGTTCTTCGTGTCTTTTCATTTCTTATTATGTTGTGTCATTTTTCTTAGGCAACAACTATGATAAAGAGAATACTAACGAAGAGACAGCATCAAGATTGTATAAGCAAATTATAGGCTAAAAGCTAAAAGTAAATGGCAACACGTAAAGAACAATAATTTTTTTCAATGTCACTTAAATCACTTTGTTTCTGAACTCAATAAATTCAAACCAGAATTAAAGACTATGAATTGAATTGAATTGAATTGAATTTGTTTATGGCATATAGGCATCTATGATCTAGACCGATTAAAGATTACGCGCTACGTTAGTAACAACCAAAGTTAAAGAAGAATTAGCTGCACTAGAACATTTTGATATAAGATAAGATAACATTAATTTTATGGGCGCTAACAGCACATTTTAATATATGTAAACAAAACCCATTTTATTTTTTCGAGACAGAGCTGAAATCAAACGAATAGATTAAAATATTAGCTATAAACGATCATGATCTCATTACGTTTCATAGATTAAAAACGATTTAAAACAAACACCAGAAAAATTAAAAATCTACAATATAGTGTCTCGGAAGAAGTCGGAGTATATGTCGATAAAACGGACTTGCTTTTAGAAATATTTCGCGACGGCAAACCTCTGCAATTGAGATATATTTCATAGTCATTTTAAAAGTACTGGCTTTTGTGTTTCTGAGGAATTTGTTTTTAAAAAGTACACTTAAAAATAAAGTCTAGAATGGATTGCTTTAAATAGTTATTTCAAAACCATAGCCCTGCATTAAAAAAGTCTGGAATAGATGTTTTTTTACAAACTTTAAAAATAAATCTAAAATGGGACTATTTTAAATTTATATTTCAAACACACACATTAAAATACATAAGTCCCAGTTAAACTATTTTAAGTACTTTTTTTCAATGCATATATTTGAGTGTTTATTTCAAACATATTTTTTATAAATGAAATCAAAAACATACTGTTTTTACTTAATTATTTATAAAATCTAATTTTAGAACTTCAAGTTATACTGATGAACATAGGAGCAATATACTCCATTGGTTTTTCGTACAGATTTAATGTAAAATAAAATTAATTCTTACAAAACTTTTGTAATTGATACGGAGAAATCCCCTCCCTTCAACTAAATGAATCTTGATTTCCTAATTTGTCATTAAGCGTGCTTGTATTGTTAATTCACACGTTGTTCTGCATTTTTTTTTTTTTTTTTTTTTTTATTATTTCACTTTGCCAACAGAATGAGCTCTGCATTGTGGGCAGGTGATTGACCTTCTTTCAACTTCAAAATAAAAGAAAAAACATGTGGAAGAACTGGACAGGACCATCCATGTTCGTGCAACGCTTTAGAAAAATCTACCGTCACCACCACACCCACACAAAATGAACACTCTCCATGAGATGAGTAGTACAACGCCAAAATAAGAAAAAAAGGAGCGCTCCTCGCATGAATTCGCTAACAAATGCAACATGACTATCATTGTATTATGTCTTGTTCATATTATCCAATCCCGTTACAAATGTGCTCAAGTGCTGAAGTTTATAACAGACAGTTTTCTATGTTTCTCTTCTTAATGTTCGATAAAGAAAATGAAAGTGACTAGGCTTTATCTCTCTTCCATTCCATTCTAACTAACGGATATACAGTAAAGTGTACTGCACACTCAAATTGGAGAGCCTGATGATAGACCCACATTAAAAAGTCAATCTAAAAATGGGTTAGTCTAGGTGTTTGTTTCAAACACATACATTAAAACATAAGTCTAAAATGAACGATCTTAAGTGTTTGTTTTAAACACATAGGAAAAGTTTAAAATGGACTACTGCTATGCTTAAAATAAAACTCGAAAATGGTCTTTTTTTAATGTTTACTTTAAACTCGTGGGCCTACGTTTAGAAAAGATTAAATAGGATTGTTTTAAATGTCTATTTTAAACGCATAAATTAAAAACGTGAAATAAACTATTTTAAATGATTATTTTTAAACACAAAGGAAAAGTCTAAAATATAAAAGAAATGAGTGTCTATATTCTAGTTAAAATCTTGGGGCTCACTCAAGATTTTCCATTGTTACCTCTAACAAATATATATATAGGGAAAGAGTTGGGGAGGTGGCACATATATATCAGAGAAATACCATGAATCAGTGGTGTGTAACTAAAGGTCCACGTAAACCAATTGTACCCGGAAAAAATTCGTATTGTAACCCACTTAGTCGAGTGACCTCGTTTCGGTGCGAATGAGCCCGAATTCAATCCAAATTACATTATTAATCCACCATCTTGATAAAGTAGGGACTCCAGTCTCTAATGGCAAATAGAAATGGAGTATTGTGACACTCTGTCTAAGCGAAATCCGCTTGGGAGGACAAAGTTCCTAAGAGTTGTCAGTCTAATGAGTTTAGTGTAGTTTAGTTTCTTTACAAGTGTCAGGTGCTGCAAGAAATCTCTCTTCCGTCATTGTTGTCATGTAAGTTGGATACAAGAATATTTTGATATGAGAAACACTTTATAGTAATGACTGTTTCTATCTGTTAGCGGGAGTTTTGTAGGCTATAGAGGCAGTTAGAGCACAAGAGCCTGTCACAAGTCTGATGGATGTCGTTCCTAGGGGAGCATTCTGCCTGGAAATAGGATAGGGGCCTTTAGTATAGGCGCCATTTTGATCCTTGTCTGCAAAATCTCAGTCAGAATTATCTGAATCTGCGTATCTCTCCAGTTCCGATCAGAACTATTGAGCCACTAAGACAATTTCTGGGTACTGGATTACTGTTCCACCAAGAGAAGTAAACTACTCCAATTGGAATCCGTCTTGTATTGATCTTTCTTTTTTCTATTTTCTGTGTGGGTAAGGCTGCCTTAACGTGCCCATTGTTCTTCCTTAATGCTACTGTCAGTGAGTTGCATTAAAAGCTTACTCCTCTTTTTGTTTCATTCAATAACATCCTTCAATTAACAATTTCTTCATATACGTAGTCCGGATAAGCTTCTTATTCCTCTACGTGATAAGTTACTGTATAGATGTCATACTTACATGTTCGTGTCTCCAGTTTCCCGCAATAGGCAACTCTTGACGTAATGAAATTCCACCTGCGGTTTAATTTAATTCTCCTTCAAGTCTATATTTAGAAAGTTTCAAATTTCCGTTACCCACTTGTCAATGAAGTCCATGTTTCTATTCCATACGGAATATTTTAAGAGAATTTCTTTCTAGCTCTTTGCTCATCGGATTGCAGAAATTATATTTTTTTCTTTATGTTCTCCAATGTTATTCTTGTCTGAACGATTTTATAAATCCTCAAATTATTATTATTATTATTAAAGTTTTGTTTGCTCAAATCTAATTATTCGTAATATTTATTGTCATTTTGCCTTCTTCAGATTTTGCTATTTAATCTTTCAATATATTGTAAACCCACAAGATAAGGTTACGATACATATATAGAACATTTGCTTCTATCTATCTATCTAAACTCAGGGTAGTTTGCCATTGCCTTTCATTAGATGTAGCACAAGGAGACTAACGAAACCATGGATCTATCGGGGACACAAATGGCTGGGGGGTCAACTTAAAGCTGTAGGTCCCGTCCTCAGGACGCTACATAATTTCTATCCAAAGGAGGACACGTATATCCACATTCATACTTACATATAATTATTTATGGTATGAATATATGTATAATTCCTTCAACATACAGGGTGCTTCAAAAATGTTGGTCTTAAGTTTAAGATTGAATTCCACACACCAAATCAAGAAAAAAAAATCGTTTGAAAATAAAATCGATGCCTAGTTTCGAAGCAACAGGTACCGAAATATGAAGCAATGACACAAATATGACAAATAATGTCGCAATACTGGTTTCCAAACGTAGGAATGTTATTGTAAAGGCATTAATATTGAACAGTAGGCAGGCATAGAAATCCCCTATGGCCGCATTTGTGACAATGCCGCTAGATGTTCACTTGACATTAAGTTCACTTGGACAAAGTATGTCCTTTCCTTGTTCGACTGCCACACCTTTGTGCTCAACAATTTTGCAATATTGCACTAGTTTTTCAATACCTTTGGTTTACGACGGAACTCCAGATCCTACATATATACGGTATATTTGCGTATTGTACTCGGGAAATCATGAGTTTTAACGTCCACTGTAAAGGAACAACTATAGTGGGTAAACGTAGAGCGGATTAGCTGACAACGTACTGAAAAAAGATACAATGAAAAAAAAAAAGTCAGTTGGCACCTTGGTATGTGCAAGGGAAGTGAAGATAAAGAAATTATTGAAACACAAAAGTGCATATACTATAAAAATACCGCGCGTAAAGTTGTGACGTCAGCAGATTGAAAACCGCCGAGTAAAAAGCAAAGTCATTGAACCGAAATCTGAAGTCAGTCTCTCCCTATCTGTTTTCGTTGAGATGCTAGATTTGTTTAAGAGATGAGTGCATATAGTCCAGAAATACCCAAAGAGAAAGTTGTAGCCTCAACAGACTGAAAGCAGCAATGTAAAATTAAGGTCAGTGAACTCAAATCTGAAGTCAGTTTCTCTTTATCTACTCTCGCTTAGGCATTAGCGTCTCATACAGACTGAGTGCACGTAATGCAGAAATACCACATGCGAAGGTTATAGCCATATCAGATTAAAAAGGTGTTCGTGATGATAACTGACTTGATGTTGCCCAGGATAGAATCCAATCGGGAACGTTTGTTGTTGCGGCGATGAACTTGCAAGTTCCGTAAGCCGTAGAGTTAGTTAGTTAGCATTCCTAAGTGGGTTTGCTATAAACTTAATACTGTTACTATATTTTTGCTATAAAATTAAAAAAAAAAACACAGACACAAATAAATTAAATGCAAAGGATACAAAAAACAAATCAGAAAGTTAGACTCATAGATACTGGTGTGCTCTGATATGGTATGAGAAAAGTACAAAGCTATTTCAACCAAGATCAATTAAAAAGTGCAAAGATAAATTTTAAGTACAAGGAGTAGAAAAATACATAAAATTTAACAACTAGAAAATTACAAAATATTTCCAAAAGAATTAACATAATTCTGAATACCAGTAAATTTGAGTCTAAAATAGTCAGAACATGCTAGTACTTACCAAACGTAGGAAAATCTAATAATCTCGAAAATATAAGCATAGTTGAACCATACTCACCTTCAAAGAAAAAACAAACAACATTTTTAGAATGTAAATATAATCTAACATGTAATAATTAGGTTAGAATAAGGAAATAGAAAATATTTATAACTCTATAAACTTTCTACAAAACAAAAAGACAAACTAAAAATTACAAATATTTACTGTTGGATTAGAATTAGTTCAAGTAAGTGCAGACACAAAGAGAAAAGTTCAATAGCTTAATTAAAATCGAAAAATGTCAAAAACGAGGGTAATATATAACTCAAGAGTTATAACAAATAACTTGAAATAAGAAATCGACTTAAGGCACAATTAAAAAGTTTGACCGAAACCATAGCAGTCAGTGTGAAGAAAAGGTGAAAATGGAACAAAAATTCGAATATTTGGAAAATTATCGAAAACCATTAAGTGTTTTATATTTGTATTTACTAAATGATTCCGGAAAAGAGGTTCAATTGAAATATTTTACGCTAATATTTAAGTATATCGTACATTTAGGTAGTGCAAAGCCGAAGTCAGAACGAGAAATTGAAAGCATTTGGTAAAAAGAGTTAAATAAACCAAACATATTGATTGCATCGGGAGAGTAAATAATTCTAAGATTAATGAGAATGTGAACAAGATACAATCAATAGATCTTGTAGGTAGATATATTTGCAACATCTCTAGAATATTCCAACCAGTGATTCCGTCAGACTCTACCCATATAGGGGTGTCACTCCCCAAATTTCTCTTAACTTAAAAAGAAAAATAATCAAAAATCGATAGAAACCATGCAAAACTGCACTTACACCCTCCCAATTTTGATTTTACACACACCCCGAGACTGAAATTCCTGGCGAAATCCCTGATTTCAACAAAATCCAGGATGAGTCTAGACATATTCGTTAAATTTACTTGGAATATCTCAAGGAATATTCGTAGTATATATATTTCAACCATCACGTGAGCGAGACATTATTCATAACATTTTCTTTCGAATATAGCTGTGCTGTGTGGGCGTGTCCGCAGTTTTCTTATTAGTCTTCTATCTAATGAGCCGTGGGTCATAAGTTGACCTGGTGATCATAAAAAGGCTTACTAATTATAATAAAATAGAAATCGTCATACAACAAAACATACAATCAACAGGAAATTGCGGAAGCCAATATCCTGACAGGGGCTAGAGAAATAAGATACTGTACCCTGAAGGAACAGTGAATGTGGAGTAACACGCAATGAATAATACCTTCCTACCATCAACATCCGAGGAGGAGAAAAAGTGCAAGTATAAATTCATTTTATGTATCTGGAGCAAAGTAAAGAAAGAGATTTGACCAGACAGCAGGCACGATCTTGCCTTTAGGGTTGCCTCTTCTGTTCGGTTCTCTGGCATCACTTACTTCTTTTGCGCCAGCCTCCAAGATTTTTTTACGTGCTTTTTCTGAAGACTTTTAATAACATTTCCCATGAAGTGAGCTAACAAGCTGCGGCATCTGTGATCACTTTCTAAGCAGACGGCGGTATTTTAATCCAACCTGGTACAGCTTTGCTACATTGCTCATGTATACAATAAAAAGGAAACGAAATAAAAAACTATATGACCCAGTACCTTTCACCACGCAAAGCATTTCTTTTATAAGAAAGTTCTTTTCCTAATATGCACACTTGCTTCTGTTAACTTAATACGGTCAGTGTTTCTGCTATGGGACAGTTTTGTGTTCTTTTACAAATTTCTCTTACGTTTTCCTGCTTTTCACAGTGAAAATGACTAAAGTTTGCAAATTCAATTAGCACAAAAACTAAAGGAATCACTAGCATATGGTAACAACAAGAAATCTAGGTGACGTAAATTCGTTAGGAAAATAAAAACTAACATTAAAAAGAAGAAGAAAGAAAACGCATACGAAGTAAGGTCAATAGCATACACACGCAAAACACAAAGTATCCATATGTTCTTCTCTGTTTTTTTTTTCCTTATTCTGAGGCGGAAGTGTAAATATAAAGAACTCCTATACAGAAAAAGATAAAATATTACACCTCTTCCATGAAGGATCGGTGCATGTAAACTCATTATTTGACACCCAGAAGGTCCTGAAAATAAAATAAAAATGTGCTGCTAATTATGTCAAAATGTATTTCTTTTCTATGTTCTGTCTGTATGATTTCATGTTTTCTTCAAATTAACAAAATTCTGAGCAAATTAAGATATATTTATGAGTCCTTTTTTAAAAACGAAATTTGGCTATGTGTTGATTTTGCCTTTAGTATTGCATAGCTGTAGCCACGAAGTATATTATACTAAATGTAGAATGTGTTACAACAATACATAGACGTTCACATGAAGTATATTGTAGACCTACTAAAAGTAGAATGTCTTGCAATAAAGCATACATGTCCCCGCGATGTATATTATTATCATCATCATCATATTCAGCCATTTTGTATCCACTGCTGGATGAAGGTCTCCCCCTTTTCTTTACAGATATCACGGTCTGCTGCTATCCTCATCCATGTAGCTGCTGAAAAGCTCTTGATTTCATCTACCCATTTTACATTTGGATGCCGTCTCGGTCTTTTATTTTCTCTAGAAATCCAATGTAGTACTTTGTCGTCCATCTTCCATCTGTTCGTCTAGCTATGTGACCGGACCATCTTCACTTCATCTTCTTCGCAGTCTTGATTATATCCTCTACCTTTGTTTGTGTTCGAATCCATTCATTTGTTTTCTTGCCCCTCCTAGTTATTCCTAGCATGCATGTCTCCATTGCTTTTTGTGCTCTTTGAGTCGTTTACGCATTCAATGTCCAAGTTTCACAGCCGTACATCAATACAGGTAAGATACATTGATTATAAACTCTACACTTGAGACATACTGGTAGTTTGCTTTTGAAAATAATATGTAGTCTTCCAAACGAACCCCACGTCATTTTACATCTATTTATTTCATCCGTCAACTTGGCATTCGATGTTTTGAGCTGGGCTAGGTAAATATACATATCAACTATGCCTTGTATCTCTCCGTTAATCTTCACTTCCTTCTTTGCAGCATGTTGATTGTACATTACTTTTGTTTTAACCCTAGTTTCGAACTCTCATTACACTTTTTTTTTTTTTTCATTCTGGTTTGTAGTTCTTCTGCACTTGAAGCAAACAGGACTGTGTCATCAGCGAATAGTAAGTGATGAACATATTCGCCGTTGATCTTTTAGTCCAACTTCATCCCAGTTCAAATTTTGGAACACTCTCTCCAGGACAGCTGAAAATAGTTTTGGGGAGACTGAATCTCCTTACCTTATCCCTTTTTCAACTTAAATTTTTTAACTTTCTTGATGTAGTCTAATGACAGATGTAGCAGTCGAGTAAATGTTTCGCAGTAACTTGATGTGATGTATATTATATTATATGTAGAATGTGTGACAATAATGTGTAGATGTTCCTTCAAAGTGTAATATACTATACGTAGAATGTGTTGCAATAATGCATAGACGTTCCCACGAAGTACATTATACTAAAAGTACAATGTGAGTTTTGGGAGAGGAGCGGAGGGAATTTCGGGAAGAGAATTTGGAACGAAAATTCCTTACCTATCTTTGAGATATTTGGTATCGATCTTCGGAAAGTCTCGTGATTCGGAGATTCCCGAAGTTCAGGAAGTCTTGGGACTTCGGAAAGTACCAGGATCTTGGGAATCCCTGACCACTCGGGATTTTCCACTAACTTCCCCATCCCGAAAATTTCTTACTTTTCGGGTATTTTTTCTTATCATCCCGACAGCCCATTTTTTTCAACACATCCCAATAGAAAACGTATGAAGACAGACAGATCAGTAATTTTGAAAAATAGAGACCTTTGGCTACATTTTGATATATTAAGCAATTTACCATTATCGCTCTTTTATTTTCAGCGTCCTGTGGTACCAAACCCCGAGCTTTTAGGATCCCCATCCGTTGTGAAAGAGAATAGCCAAATGACTGTTTTTACAAATAACGATTCAATTAGAAAATAAGAAGAATGTACGGAGAAATAGAAATTACCGAACCATTTATTTCTTAGCTCATTCAGCGAAGGTCATGTTAAAAATATTAAACAAAAAGACTCACCTGATCATTCCTTTTAAGCACACTCAGTTAAACTGTTACGTGTATCAAAAAGAACTCGATACCGTGGACGTGAAAGGTCTACTTATTACTATCGCTATCAGCACTATTTCACATTTAATTAAAATTCGTGTGGAATCCTATTCTATCACTTGGCAGAGTTTACTGTTCTAAACTTATTCCAATTACCTGCTAGTGTATGTATGTGTGTTGATATTCACGCTTACACGTAAATCGTGCTTTCAAGGAAATCCTTATTGCAACATCAAACACAGGTGGCTGTAAAGTTTATGGTTCACCAAGTGTTTTGAGAAACAAGCGAAATATTCCATATTTAGGATTATATAATATGTTCAATGAATGCGCAAGCACAGTTAAGGATTGTCTGTAAACAAGAAACAAAACAAGTGGTTTGAAAAACAGTTAAACATACATCTGTCACGATATGATACGCTACTTGTAAGTATTCACGTTCTGTTCTCTTATTATTAATTCATAAGTCAGGTACAGATATTTGGATCAGCAAATAAGAACAAAATTAGCCAAAAACAAACTGCAATAGGAAGAGGCAGTGATTCATCCATCCCTATAATGCCCTTCCAGTTATCTACACCTCCCTCTTAATATAACAATCCACGCACAAGAAGAGTGACATACCGTGTTATAAAATGCAGTTCTATAGTGCCACCTTTTATTTCAGTCTTATTCTCCCATGATTTGAAACTGCTGAATAAAACCACTGGATAGAAAAGCGAGCGAGAAATGTCGCCTCTTGTAAAAGACGAAGTTATCGCAAATATCTTTCTTCATACGCAATGCAGAAAGAAAGAGAGTTAACACAAGGATATAGGATATTGTTAGGTTAGATAATGTTTATATATAGTATCCTCAGCGTTAGAATATCCACCTAGAGTCAACATTTTAGTTACCAAAATTATTTTACGGACTCCCATGGACTAGTCAAATGAAGTCGTGCGTAGTTTCAGGCAGAATAGTGCAACGGTGTACGTAGTTTGTGGCAGGATAGTGCTTTGAAGATTTATTTATTGATATATGCAGTGTTCGATTTGTTATAATTCACGAAGGAAGGGGGGATTCTAGAACTAGTGGTTGCTGGTAAGTTTCAACCTACTATCTGTTTGTGTAGAAATACCAAGTTTTTATCCCTGGTTGACATGATATTCGGAATCAACAAGCGGGGATCAAATCCTCACGCAACAGAGAAAATCCCCAGCATCCCTCACCGACAAATCGAACACTAAATCTGAATAACAGTGGACGGGGGTATTAGAAGCTGGAAGACTGAATTCAATGAATTACACTAGCACATAGTGGAACTATTTTCTTTTCAAAACCTGAAACATCGATTAGATGGACTTATGCCATAAGGGTCCAAGCGCCATTTTCGTTATATCTAGTTCTGTTTGTTTGAATTTATATATGACTCTTAGACATCTGTGGCTTAAGTCGAGATAGGACAGAGGGAAATGATGTGGTCGGCCAGGGCAAAAGTCGAAGTTACCATCACGACATTTGCCATGTATCACCAAGGTAAGCCTTGGAAAGACCACCGTCAGACCTTCCTTAGTAGCACAAATACGTGGATTAAAAGTTAGTACCGAAACGTTATTTAACCGTTGGTGTATATATATATATATATATATAGACCCTTATGGCATAAGTCCATCTAATCGA
>JAGDQP010001717.1:34549-68566 GCA_022664845.1 Lepisma saccharinum | reverse complement strand
CGTAAGTGCAAAATGTGCCAAAATACGTAAGTGCAAAATGTGCCAAATTAACTTAATTAAATAATATGGTGTGGTTATTTATGCAATCTCACTTTTGAAAACTCCACTTTGATACAAAATATTCAAAGGTTAACTCCCCCCCCCTCACTTCTTCCCCCCGACCGGCAATTTTGCCGCCCATGGTTAAATGTATCACTACTTTGCAGAAGTGAAGAAAAGGTAAAGCTAGGGGAAAATAACAACTGTAGCATCTCTTCGACACACGATCGTCGACAGAAAGAACTCTCACCTTTCCCATTCTCAATAAGGCTTCTCCGTTCTTCCGTAACCGTGTCGATAGGTCGAATTTAATAGGGTTACAGGACTGACTCATAACAGTATTTTGTTGCCTACCTTGGGGATATTTGTTAATCGCATTTGCCACGCCTATGAAATACTGAAAGTGAGAACAAGAAAACATAAGAAGAGATACGTACGTAACTAACCAACTTATAAGGCTTTCACTCACACAAGATTCAACGGAACACTAGAAATGACAGGCAACCATAATTAATTGGAACAATATTATAATAGTATTGGTTATTGACTCACTGAAAATTTCTATATATATTTGTTAAAAACGAATTTGAAGTTTGTTGTCATTCTGACAAGTTTTCAAAATGTATCTCCCGGCAGTGGTGTAAAAAAACATGTACAGAATTTCCTGAACCATTATATATATATTTTTTTTTTTTGCTACTTTTCCTCTTCTTTCATAAAGTGAAAAAATGGAGCAGTGCTTGGGGGTACTATCAACGAAAATAACATGTTTTTACCGACGATTATAATTATTACATTACCTTTTCTGTCTGCCTTTTAATTTCAAAGTTCGTCATTTCTATTTTTAAAAAAATGCTAATATCATTATCTTTCCCACCATAATTCTGTATCATAAAGCCAGAACCGCGTAAGTTCAATTTTGGCCCAAATGTGATTAATACGGTTTTGTATAGTACCGTATTCCGAAGTTCCCGAATAATGTTTGCATAATTCTTGTTATAAACACGTTAAATAATGTGAAAAAGTTAGTCTATTACGTAGTTTGTGCATTTAGTTTCTATGTGAAAGGAAGTAGTTTTCTTTTTCTAAAAACAATGATTTGTGACTTACGCGGTTCTAGTTCTCGGATATAGAATTTAGTACAAGATTAATTATTTCAAGAGTCCTATGTGTAGTAGAACTATGTTCTCGTAACGTGCAGCATACCATACACTCATCTGAGACTTCCGACTACAGAATACATAAAAAAAGTGCAAGGTCAGAAAGAAAATTCGCCTTGTGCTAATATGTGGGGTAAAGCTAGTGCTAATGACGTTTAGGAGTTGCACAAAACTCGCAAATCAATAAGCCTAGACGCTCAAAGAAGTTCGTAGAAGAAAAATGTACCGAATACATTAATGGAGTTCTTTTAAGTAGGAACGGGAATATAATTTAGTTCACTTCGGTCACCGGTTCGGAACAGTGAACCAAAAACATATTCTCGTATCATAACTCAACTAAAGAATTTACATAAGTAAGATCGCAGCGGAAAGGACAATATCGAAAGTAAACAAATTATGTTTCGGATTCATGTTTTTGTATATTAATTTTGTACACCGAGCTGCCATAGCTCAGTTGGTAAAGCGTTGGCTTCACATTCGGAACTCCTGAGTTCGATACTAGCGGTCGACCATCCTGATTTGACTTTTGCCCGGTTTTTTCCCCAGCCACACCAGACAAATCTCATGATGGTACTTCTAAAATAGGTCCTGGCAAATTAAAATAGGAGCAATTTGGGAGAGGGAGTCCGCTAAAAATATTTTTTAAATGCGAAACAGGGATTCTCCCAGCTCCCCCCCCCCCCAAGAAGTGTCACCACGTAACTTGTGGAACGAATCCCCAACTTTAAAAATTTTTACAGTTACAAATTGATAGAATCCCTGCAAAACTATTTAAACTCTGCTTAACTCCCCAATTTTGACTTTACACCTCCGAAACTTGAAATCCTGGCAGAATCCCTGGAGCAGAAAAAAGAGATAAAATGGAATACCATTTAATTGAACCCACCCACAGTTTGGTTTCATCCCTTCCCCACAACACTCCACCTCTTCTCGTGATGCAGATAAGACACGCCTTTCCATTTTTTTTCCTCTTTTTTTTTTCAGCGCCAAGTCCAAGTCACGTCAAATTCACCTTTCGCTTCGCGTTTTTTTTTTTTTTTTATCATTATTATTTCTTACCAAGCAGACCAGGTTGAAAACATACCGTAGTGGGTGTTCAGAGCTGGTCACGAAAAAATACCCACTTACTTCTCTTCTAACAAAATCTTTTATAGGAGAAGAAGAAGAAAAAGAAGTAGGAAAAGGAAAAGACGTGTTGTTGCCGGTTGTTGTTCTTTCGCGACTTTGCGTAAAAACGTAACACAAAAATGAACACCAAGAAAGTAAGAGGTGAAACACTGCTTACTGCGATAAAAAAAACAACTAGTCACGATTTAGCAAGAAAAAAGATGCACGAAAAAAACATGAGATATGGATATATACATTACCTGAATTGCACGAGTACCTCGTCTACCGAAAAAAAAAAAAGGTTGTATAACCAGATTTAGATAAAGTGTTATTATGTATGTACAAAAATAAATGCAAAACCAGTAAAACAAAATCGTGGTGGACAGTCTTTTATTCTACTGCCGGTTGTAGATATCCGATGTCCATGCCATGAACTTCCTGCGTTTCATTTTGTCTTCAGCTTACAAGATCATCAACCTGAAGGCAACATGAAGCGTGTGTTTGTTTCTTTACACTTGACTAATATTGGTATTTTTTTCTTGCTCGCAGATTTTGTTCCGTACTAATCAATTTTGAAACTTTTTGGCAAGCACAAGTTTAATGTTTTCAAACGTGATCATGCATATGTTCAGAAGCTTATATTAATTTAGAACACGTAAATCAACTCCGCAAAATATATTCACGAAAGACAAGAAAACAATATTACGTATATGAATGACCTCTACTTTTCTTGCGAATGATTATTATAAGGATTAACTTTTCATGTAATACTGACTTCGATGTGATGAAAGTTTAATAAAATATTTAGAGAGGTCGTTTTGTGAAAATATGTTTGTATTCACAATTTAAACAAGTTATCTGAAGTTAGATTCCCTTATGATTCTATCAAAAGGGAAAAGTTATACAGTATCCTGATACGATTTGGAATACCGAAAAAATTGGTCCAACTAGTGAAGATGTGTCTCAGCGACCCCATAAGCAGAGTACGGATAGGTAATAATATGTCAGATAGTTTCAAGATTCGCAACGGATTGAAACAAGGCGATGCCTTGTCACCACTACTGTTTAACTTCGCGTTAGAATATGCGATTTTAAAAATTAAAGGGGACAAAAAGGGACTATCATTGAATGGTTTGAATCAACTGTTTGTATACGCGGATGATGTAGATTTAATAGGGGACGATATAGATGCACTACAAAGCAACACCGATGTCTTAGTAGAAGCGTGCGATGAGATAGGTCTACAGGTAAACATAGATAAAACAAAATACATGGTAACAAGCCGAAGCACAGGGAATGAAGGAATTAAAAACATAAGAATTAGGGATGAGGTCATAGAGAAAGTAAACAAATTTAAATACTTGGGAGCATACGTAACAAGCAAAAATGAGGTCACGGAAGAAATAAAAAGTCGCTTAGTATCGGGGAACGCATGTTTCTACTCAGTCCAAAAACTTCTAGCATCGCGATTAATATCAAGGAAATTGAAATTAAAAATATACAGAACGGTTATTCTGCCGGTAATTCTTTATGGTTGCGAAAGTTGGAGTACGACCCTAGCAGATGAACATAAATTGCGTGTATTTGAAAATAAGGTTTTGAGAAAGATATATGGGCCAAAACGGGACGAGATGACTGGAGAGTGGAGGAGACTGCATAATGAAGAACTCCACGGACTGTACGATTCACCAGATGTTGTAAAAATAATGAAATCGAGACGACTAAGGTGGGCAGGGCATGTAGCTCGGATGGGGGAAAAACGAAGATTATATTCAATCCTGGTTGGAAGGCCCGATGGAAAGAGGCCATTGGGAAGACCGAGACGTCGTTGGGAGGACAATATTAGAAGAGATCTTCGAGAAGTAGGTGTTCGTGATGAAAACTGGCTTGATACTGCCCAGGATAGAATCCAATGGCGAACGTTTGTTACTGCGGCGATGAACTTGCGAGTTCCATAAGCCATAGAGTTAGTTAGTTAGTTAGTTAGTTATCTGAAGTTAGAAATTATTGTTAAACTGTCGGTGAAACAGTGGTGGCTGTGTACATTGACGCGAGTAAATCGCCAAATCATATGTGCTACATAGCTACCTAAAAAGCAAAGTGAAGCGGGGCAAAAAGATACACAAATAATTGGGTTTAGTGTGGCATTGCTCAGTTTCGCTTTGCTCTGTTCCAATTTTCTGTTTACTGTGTGGCTGTCCTTATAGTTAACAGGACCACAATCTTCAGAGCAGTTTGCAGGAGTTCGTGAAACATATATAGATACTTTCATTCATTTTTCGTTCAATATTTAAGATAGTCTGTATGTTTAAAACAGCCTCATCGGCCTGGACCTCACATGACGCTCAAGTTTATGTCAGAGGAGCTCGGTTAATTTGGAGTCAGAACTCTGGCATTGGTCAGAAATACTAGAATAGATTAAGATCATGAGTCTGAGGCGGCCAAACTAACTATTCGCCTTCATAAAAATAACCATTAATAGCAACACTGGCATTGTTGTAGTGAAAAATTGTAATTGCTCTAATTTTTAAAGTCAAATTTGTACTTATGGGCTGAGCAGGAAACTATGGCCTGAACCTGTCAATTATCTTACCCTATGATCACACTGGATCCGGTTTCGGCCGAACTTTTACACTGGCGAACACGGCTGAAAATGGCATAACAAACAACACAATGTAAATAAGTGTTGTTGGTCATACTGTCAACGACTTGCACTGGTGTGTTTGGACGTGTTCAGATGTGACCACACACACTTATTTAAATTCTTTCTTCTATCTTTTCGGCCGTGTTCACCAGTGTAAAAGTTCGGCCGAAACCGGATCCAGTGTGACCATAGAGATTACGTCCGTCAGCAAACACACTTCCCGGAAGGGTAAGGGAAGACTAGGTCCTTTGTTTAGATGCATTTACCTGGTGAAACTGATAAACACCCTGAACATTTTAGTCAGTACGGTTGGCAGCAAGGCGTAAACCTCTAGTGCCGATCCGAAGTCAGTGACGACGCCACGGGAACCTAGTGCCAGTAAAACAACTGCAATATTGGGCGTGTCGCCTTAAAGAACTGCACAACTCTCGCCGTCAATGGATATTCACTAAAGCGTCGATATCATATCAGTTAAAGCAGCACACACCATTACTTCGCTCCATATTACAAGGTACTGAGTAGGAGTGTCCAATTACATTTTGGTAGGTGTATACATATCTTTGATTAAAAACGGACAATAAATAGAAAACGTTGAGACTTAAAGCACACAACTAGTAATAGGAGTCTTTCGGGGAAGAAAGTATCGGCCACGTGACGCCACGTGTTTTGACTAATGGGCGGGTCGCTAGATTTTTTTTCTAGTCGAGTATTTGAAGTTCTAAAAGTAAGATTCACTGAATGTAAATCCCTATGTTGGCTAGATGTCATGGAATGACAGTAAATACAACGGCGAAACCACCGTTTGCCAGGTCCTAGCGTGGCGCATTGGTAGGACGTTGGCTTACGAAATAAAAAACAACTCGGGTTCGATTCCCAGCGGGGAGGAACATATTTTGTTCTTTTTTTCTTACAAAATATATTTTTCTATGTTCAAATCTATTAAATAATTGCTTTCTTTCATTTTTCGTAGATTATCTTAAATTAGTGACCATGGGAACGTGGAGTTTAGCTACTAAAAGCTAGGATGTATATAAATAAACCATGGCATTCGCTCGGTGTGCAAGGGGGCACGATGCGTCCGAAGGGAGCTGGGCGGCGTCAGCCGCGGGGAAGGGACGCAGCCCCGGTTAGCGGTGGGTATGCGCGAAAGTACTATTATCATTCTTCTCCAACTTGTTTACGGCGACAGTTTTCTACTACAGAGATTCCCATTTGGAGCACCGTCTCATGTGCATTCATTGGCCAATCAAAACGAAGAATTTCAAAAACTAGACTAGAAAAAAAATTCGCGGGCAGGTCGTGAAACAGTTCTGCATAAAGAACACTGACAAGCAACGGTTAGCAAGTTGGTAATTTAACGATATGGATAGCGTATCGAACAGCTAATCCGATATCACGGGTTTGGTTCCTGGCAAGGTGATGTTTTACTTTTTTTTTCAGAAAAAAAATACTTTTTTATATATATATACAAATACTTTCAACTTTTATAAACATCACTAACCATTGGTTAGGTTAGGTTAGGTTCGTTTTTTTTTTTTTAATATTTATTTATTTATACGCGATCTACTTTACTTTACGGCAACGATAACAGTTGCTCTAACGTCAATTCTCAGGCGATATTTTCTACGCCGAACGGGTCGTCTAGTAATTGACAAGAATACACAATAAAAAATGTACCAAAGACGCCAAAGGACATCACTTCTCTGACTCTTAGAAACAAGAAGGAATTTGTGAAGAGAAGAAAACTAGAAAGCATTTATCAACTTGAATTGTGGTGTATTTGCATTGTATGTGTGTCATGAAATGTAATATCCCCATTCAGCCTTGTGTTTCTACAGAAGAGTGTAATACTTTAAGAAAAAGACAAAAGATAAACAGCAGTAGAGAGATGAGATGGATATCCGTCTAGGAATGTGCTGCATGTATTTACAATATCTCATGTTACCTTGCACGGATGAGTGAGTAATACGTAAATCTATCTGTGCTAAATACACACGTAACAATACATACACTTTTTTTATGCACATATATACAAATAAATAGTAAATACAAGTGTAAAGCAAAAGAAAGGAAGGGAGGAAAGAGGTAGGGAACGAGAGAAAGGAAACAAAAGAGTAAGAAAGACTAAATTCAAGGTTAGACATTTTCACTATTTGCCTAACTGAACAGACCGGAAGTAAGTATTGTAAATCAATGTTTTCTCATTTAGTTAAATTTGTTCATAAACAATATAAGATGTACAGGAAATTCCAAACCAACAATCAAACACAAAACTTCAACAGGAATAACAGTTCGTGTTATGAGATAAATGCAGGGATCCTGCCTGGATTTCCAGTTTTGGGGGGATGTAAAGCGCCGAAATTGTGGGGGCGTTAACAGTGTTTCTATCGCTTTTTAACCGTAGTTTGGAGGTGTGTTCGAGAATTTGGGGGGGTTGACACCCTTTATTGAGGGCTAGGGCAGAGTCCCTGGATGAAAGTTACGTACTGAGTCGCCGTTGTTTAGTGGTAGAGCGTTAGCGTAGCTTTCGAACGGTCGTAGGTTCGATCCCAAAGTGATAGGTAAGGAAACCCTCATAAGGCTAACAGGTTTCCAATCGAGGTCATCTCCGTAGAGACAGTTAATGACCTTTGTCATTAGACCACGGGAACTGGAACTTATTAAAATAAGAATGAAATTATGGATACAAATACAAGTACACGGCGCACAGCAACTTCAGGTACTACGCGACGAGGGAATAAAGTTTTGACTACGAATACTAGACAATAAACTTGGAATATTTGAAATATTTAGAACAGAAACATTTAAAATAGCTAATGCAACCTTACTCAGTTCCCGCTAGATGAAAGAAGGGTGTAAAATTCTTCATTCTGATTGAATTTTCTGGAATATTTTAAAAATAAATGAATTATTCTTCAGCGGCTGTAGTAGTAAGTCTTCGTTATATACTAAACTCGTCTGGAAGAATCAATACAATAAAATTATCGTTAGTTCAAAAATTTTGGTATTCATTAATCTTGCTCTAATTTCATCCCTTTTTAGCTCAGTTCGATACAAGTCATGAAGTTGCATGTAAAAGCAAACGAAGAACAAATAAGATGCGAAGGTGATCGATAAGTTTAGCAAACAAGCGTAAAGTACACAAAGACCGCATTTAATTTTTTTTCCCGCACTTGGCAACATCTGGTATAGTGAATGAAGAAAAAATCAGCCCAAGCAACTGGAACTGTAGGTAGACAGATGTTGCTTGAAGAAAAGTACTTGAAATTTAAACCAATAACAACAAGCAACTAAACTAAAAAAAAAAAAAAAAAAGTTTTAGTATTCGTTTCTGTACACAGAAGCAACCATATTCAAAGTCACTAACTCTACCTTTCTCTATCTAATGATAATTCCATTATCCTAACCTATAACCTGGCTTAAAACTTGTCCCATCAATTTCCCTTTCTTTTGTCTAAAAATATTTATTATGTGTCCTTCTTCATTCACATTCCGTCAATGAATGTCCCACTGTCATTTGTCTTAGTCTGATTTTAAAAAGGCTTTTGGCTATCGTCCACCAGCACAACAATTCAAGTACTTAGCAGAATCTTCTTCCATCTTCCATATTTAGAAATCATACTCCCATAAAGTTCGGCAACAGACTACATGGACCAGGTCATTACTTTTTCCTTTGTCTGTTGGTGGTTATTTTACATCTATGTTATTGTTTGTACTTGCTAACCTTGTTTTCTTATATAGTAGCAGGTATTTCATCTTCATCTCTCTTTTCTTTTCTTTTTCTTTTACTGCTTCTGAAATCTTGTGGTTTATGCGTACATGTGAAAATTCCTTTTGCATACAATGGTGTACAATATATGCAATTGTCGGAGTTTGTCTTTATAAACATGTAGAAGTAACATTGAAACTTATTTCTTCATATTTCTTTCCTGAAGAGCTTATTCAAGTTTGGAAGTATGGTAGAATGAGCGAGGATTCATTGCGCTGGTATGGCTTTGCATTTTATTTGAAAATGATTGAGTATCCAAATTAAACAGAAAAATGTTCTAAGCTTATTGTTATACGTTAAAAGTAATGATGTTTTATTTTAATCTATGTTATTATTCAGGAAAAAATAACATCTACAAATGGTAATACTGTGAGATGTCAAAACAGTTGTTCGAATTGAAAAAAACTGGTTATATAGAAAGCAAAATGAATATATAAACGTTTTTCGTTCAAAATCCTGTTTGTGTCTTTTTGTTCGAAGTTCGGTTTTCGTTTCTTGTCCCAAAGATAGCGTTTGCTATTTCGTTTCTTGTGTCAAAATCTTTTGTTTCTTTTGTTCAAAATACAAGACATTCCGAAGGCAACGCTCTATAAACTGAGCTACGGCCGCTCGGTTACTTATTTTTTGAAAGTTTAAGAAAGAAGTGTGTCCCCTATGTGTGTGAGTGGTAACGTTCGCTGCCTTGTAATGAACCACTTACCCGGATTCACTTCCTGGTAACGACACAAGTGGTTTGTAATCCACGTGAAACTGTGGATCTCGCCCATAGTATGTCGTCTTCATCCGATGGAACGCAATGGCAAAACGTTGCCCTGGAACCTTCGGGTCAAGACCTGGCTTCAGGCAGAATACCTATGATCATCAAACATCATCAAGAAAGGACTCTGCTCCTGTTGGTGATAAAATCATCAATTGCATCAACCAACTATGTTAGAAACAACACAGCAATTTCATTACTTTTCTCGCTGTATATAGAAGGTCGAAGCAAAAATAAGCCTGGATTTATCAGACCTTAATATTATTAAAACGTAGAATAACTGTCTAAAAAGTAATTCCGAAAAATTAACCGTGTTAGAAACAGTTCAAAATTCTCCTTCAGGAAGACATGAAAATAGCACACTTCTTGAACTTGAACTAAAAGAATATCAGAAAAGTTTGTTAACAAGAAAAGTGTAAAAATAAACTGCAGCTCTATTACTTGTTTACATTGTAATTATTGTATTACCGTATAATGTTCCATAAGTCTTCTTATATTACGATATTTGTCGACTCTCCGTAACAATATTTGTTGACCCCAGAAGTCAGAGGATAGAAATGACATCGATGTTTTTATTTTTTATTTTTAATCCGGGAACTCGAAATATATATGTGAAACAAAAATGTAACTTGTATCTCTTGGTTTCTGGACTCCTCATGTGTGAAACCTTCTGGAAAGTTAAGCAGACATTGCCATATAACTGAACATATTTGGTTTGGTGCATTTTTTCATGACACATGTCAGGATGATTTTTCACATCACGCTGTAAGACGCAATATGTATGGGGACCCTTTTACTGTTCGGGGATCCGCTTTACACACTTATTCTGTTTAAAATCAGATTTAATTATCCGATCAAAAAGATCTTTTGCACAGAAGTCGAAAAGAACACAAAGCCCAATGCATATGTTCAAAATTCAAATTGTATAAAGTAAATATGACAATGTAAATTCAATGTTACAATGTACGGTTAAAAATTCGATGAAGTAAATTGCCTTTACTAACACAAATTTTCACTATAACTTTGTAGCATTATGTTTACATATCTCTGCATATACTTATACCAAAAGAAAATGTTATATTTAACGAGAGGCTACGGCTTAGTTGGTGGGAATTTGGTTTCACATTCGATAGGTTCTGAATTCAAATTCAACGGCTGATTATCTTGGCAGGTTCTCCTCCATGATAATGTTGTAATACTACCTTTAAACTGAGTCTTAGCTAACTTGCTTTCCACATTCTTCCTTACCCTATCCTGGCCTGAACCAAAGATGCCTGAATGTTACAAATAAATATCGCATAATTCAATGAAAATATTGATTTAAATTTAAAATAATTATATAATAAAAAATAGGCATTTTTTGTATAATTTTGGCCTATTACATAATTTCGCTCCACTACTGTAGCAAGAGGTAAGATTGTGTTAACAATTTTTTCTTTTGAATTTTAATTTATTTATTGCCTTTAGACAGCTCTTACTCAGGTCGAGATAGGATAGGGGAAGGAAGTCGGCCAGACCTAGTTTCATAGCATTACTCCGGCATTGATATGAAGATAACCCCCGAAAAAACTCAATCAGGATGGACAGCTGTTGGAATTGCTCCCAGAACCTTCTGATTTCTAAGCCAAGTCTCCACTAATTGAGCTACAGCCGTTCGGCAACAAGTTGTTGCATTTAACCCAAATTATCATGTGTACCCAGTGTTGAGATATAACATTTTAGCATCGTGGTCCAAGGACCTCGTACTTTTATGTTAAGCTTTGAATAAACACCAAGTTTCAAAAAATCGATAGCACAACATGTCACCCTTCCTTATATCACAATAATCAAGGGAAAATAATAATGATGATGTTTGGTGCAATATTCCTGGAGGCATGATACAAAGGTTGCTGGGCAAGATGAAGTAATAGTGGTTTGTTATTACCTTAATGCCTTCCTTCGTATATCATGGGAACGCTCTAACGACGGGATATACAGTTTAAAATGAACTCTGAAAATCATTTGTGCATCCTTGGCAAAATGACAAACCTGGTCGCATTTGATTATAGGGTGACAAGTCAAGCCAGTTATGTACAGCAATGAACAAAAGTTTGACTTATATCTACAACTGACTTTCCTTATTTCAAAACGCTGTTGTTGACTTGCAGAGATACAAAGAATTACATGAAGCATTTCTGTGGAGAATATCATGATACGTAGCTGAACAAAGGTGATATTAAACAAAAAAAATCGTTGGCAAAGAATTGTCCAAAAATCCCCACCAAGTTGCATAGTTCCCTCCTTTTGTTTTCGAGAGGGATTTTTTTGTATCCCAAGGGAAATTTTTATTAATTTTAGAATTTTGTTTTTGTATCCCAAGGGGAATTTTTAATTTTTATTAATATTTATTCTCAAGGGGAATTAATATTAATATTTGTTTATAGATGTCACACACGGAAGGAACATCTCTGCGAACTTGGGAAATATTCTCTAAAGACATGAGTCAAAACATCTGCCCATAGCTGAACATCAGGGCACACATTAAAGAAAGAAATATTTTAAATCCTAAGAATTTACTCAGACTATCGACTCGCCAAGAGGTTACCACGCACGATTTCTATACGCGTGGTCACAATTTTAAGCCCCGTGGGGGTACTTTGAACGGAAGGCATAGGAACCCACATTACCACAAACTGTATGTAAGTCCTGTCCTTAATAGCTAATGAGTTCATTTAGTATGTTTATGAACAATTCAACGTCTAGGAATCCAACTAAGTCTTCATGACAAAAAATAATATGCAAGGTTTTCGAGTAACAACAGGTAACCGTAATTTTACCTTGTAGGCATTTATTTATTTAAAAAAAATATAGAACATAAACACACAGAGGGAGAGAAGGAGAGAGAGCTTAAAGATCATTACATACACATTACATATAAAGCAGTGAGCAAACATGAATGGGCAGTGGGTCAAGCAAAAACGTAAGAAACTAGACAGACTAGAAGAAAAGGAAGAAACAAAACAAAGAGAAAGACAAAAAATAAAGAAGCAAATGGCAACAGGAAGTCCAAGACGTTCATTCTTGAACGTCAACATGTTATTTACCGACGAGTTCTTCCCTCCTAAGAAAGAAAAGAGTGGAGCAGTCGTAGCAGTAGTAGCGGCTCTAGCATAGTTACCTTTCCATCAGACCATTAAAATCACTTTTTTTTTATTTTTAAGACTGTGTCTAAATTGTACATCATTCTATTTAGGCTTTGTGTGTGAGGGAATGAACATTAATTTACAACAAGCAAAGGCAGAAGTATGTTAATTGAATTTCTAAATTCGAAAATGCCATTTTTATATAAAAAATATTTAGTTAACATTCCTTCACTTTATTGTTACTTAAAAAAAAAAAAAAATAGGTGTGATGATGCCGCTTTTCTCGTACAATGAAAATGAATAATTAACTTTATGTGAAATCGAGCTGAGCTTCTCTCATTGGCACCGGCCTTCCGCTTTACGTTTTGTCCTAGGCTAACCGCACACAAAGAGAGCAAATTAGAACAGAGCAGAGATTTTGTCTCATCATGCTTTACTGCCATACTAAACTCATATTATTGTATTTCGCTCCGCTTCGCTCTGCTGTCACTGTGCGCTCCACCATAGAAAGAAATGGACTTAGTATGACAGTAAAGCACGATTAGAAGAGCTATGCTCCGCTCCGCTTCGCTCCAAGTTGCTTTTTTGGGTATTTTTATACTATAAGCACTCGGATGTTCACTCGAACTTTCAGCATAATTTCTTCAACCTCACTTTCGATATCCATACCAATTTTCGACTTACTACTACAAACTTCCTTTGTGGTAATACTTGACTATACGCACTTTAATACATTATCAACAAGGTTAAGGACTAAGAGGTTCCAAACGTTGAGCCCTTGTACTATATAGTTGCTCCGGGAAATATGATTTCTTTTATGCTTTTAAATCGTCTCAGTGAGCCATGAAAAGCCAGGGTAGGGTAAAAGAAGAGTAGCCACGGATGTGTAGCCACCCTAAATTTACGCCACTTCTCGTGTTAAAACTTTTTCATGTTCTTTCTTAATCATTGTCCATAAGTTGCATTCCTTACTTTTCTCTTCCTCTTTTCCTTTCAGCCATTACTTCAATATATTTCAATCTGGAGGATATGATGTCCAAAAAAGATATAAAAAGCGAGATTAGCAATGACGTAAAAGGCTACTGTAGCAGCAAAGAATATCCAATACTGGGGAAACCATGATCGATATTGGCACGATATCCTGTGCTGCTTGGGTAATCTTGCAATGGGCGCATTCAACAGACTAAGGTAGCAGTAACCGCTGAGAGAGCACTTGAATCTTATTGGTTTGCCTATAGGTATTATCCGTCCAGACTTAAGAGTATACTGTTGCCCTTATGGCAATAGCGATGCCGTTATATATATCGGGAATAGGGAATTAATTTTCATATCAAATGTTAAATATAAAATATTTACGGGGATCGTTAAAGAGAAATATCAGCAAAGGAATTTCGTGTGCGTAAAGGGGAAGTACAATAAGTAAAACTTCAGCTGTTGCCCATAAGCTGCGACACTATAGACCAAACTCTGGATCGGTAATAGCAACCAATACGATTAAAATGTTCTCTCAGCGCTTACTGCTACCTTAGTCCTGTGAATGCGCCCCATCTTTTCTGTTAACTGATGCACGAAGAATTGACGAGAAAATTCTTTAAATATTTTGTATGGAGTATTGTCTTATATGTAGATAAAACGTGGACTATACCAAAGAATGATAAAGAAAACTGCAGATCTTCGAAATGTGGAAGTGGAGAAAAATAGAAAAACTCCGCTGGACACAGAAAACATAAACAAGAAATCGCTGAAGGAAGACGACTAATACTGGAGGCAGTAAATGATGCCAAGGACCACGTATGTGTTTTCTTCTTCTTCTTCTTCTTCTTCGGGAGTACCTCTATTATTCTTGCAATTCTGCCTTTTGTCTCCAGTCACATTTCGTACCCTTGCTGATGATTATCGTTGGTGTTTTCCCCGTAGGTAGGTCCTTGACTTGAAAGGTCCTTGCGCAAGGTGAACCGATGGTGATTTGCCACTTTCTTCCATCAAATGGAAATGTTAACTTTTAAGGGCGGCACTTACGGTTCAGTTGATTTGTTATTAACGCCCTAAATGAGCTGGCAAGATTCTAAGGACAGGACCTACAGTTTTGATTAAAAAGTGAGTTCTGAACAACCCGCTGGTAGACTAACGGGGCTTCAACCCGTGATCACACGCACAGCAAACGAAAGTGCTAGTCTCTTGGTCAACCGTGAGTCTTTTCTATGATTTTCAAGTGGGCTCCACGGAAATCGAATCTGGAACCGCATGATTACGAGGAAATAACCGTAACCCACTCATCCACATAATTCATAATACTTCCCAAAAGGAAAACACAGCTTGATAAGTAAGACCAGAAGTGACATTGCAATGCGGGTCAAATCTGACTCAAGTGATGAAGAACATTCCTCTGTTTTAAAAAATGCAGGTGGATGCGAACAAAGGTCACACGCACATCAACAGATACGCATTTCCTAGATTCTTAATAGGTACTACTATTACCGTTAGTTCTAAAAATTTATTAGACACTTAAACAGAGAGAGAGAGAGAGAGAGAGAGAGAGAGAGAGAGAAGTCTGGGATATTACAGTACGGGATTTGGGTTATACAACATGTTCCTGAAAAACCATACGTAAAACATCCAAAGAAGTAAAAAAAAAAAAATCAGTAAATTTCAAATAGAGAACTCGGTGTTTTGACATCAAAAGTAATTAACGTTTCTGCCTGCAGAAGGTGAATGAAGAGGCAATTATGTGAAACTGTCGTAATGACCTTTCGATGTTCCACATTTTGTGCTGATGTTTTCAAGAAGGCATACATTTATAGCTGCAGGTGCGGATGTTGTTAGGGCCCTAAGGGGGCAGACAGTCTTACGTTATCGATGACTTGTTGTCTTGTTAACTCATGTAATTATTATTTTTTCAGTCTTGTGCTATAGATTTTTTTCCGTCGGTTCCTTCTGTTTTGCGTTATGATTAATGGCGGAAGTGTCCCCCTTTTTTATTATTCTTAAGGACACATGTTTAGCTCTGGTCTTTTTCGTAAGCAAAATAGAAACAGTCTCAGACGCGGATGAAGAAGGTATTATTGCAATATTTTTTATTTTAAACTGGTGTGTTTATTGCTGAATCATTTCTTTCCTTTCCAGATTATTCATGTGAAATAGTACTTTCATAAACATAAAAAAAAACACACATACATCCCATTCAAGACTGCCAATATAGCTGGATAACTACAGTAAATAAATCGAATTATTTATTATCTTAATGTGTGAAAAAGTTATGAATTCCTAAAATAATTTGAAGGATGAATTCCTAGGATGAAAAAAAAATAGTTCATTTGAAGAAATGTCAAAATATGTGCATTACGGAAGAGGGGCGTGGTGCAATTTGCATCGATTCAATAAGCAACGTTGCACGCAAAAACAGAACTTTTTCATTTCGGGTGTTTAGTTCCTTCTTCCAACTATCGATTCAATTTACTTCAAACATTTATCCTGAAAGCCTTAAGAAATGGGATAAGATAAATGTTTTTCATGTTGTGATAATAATATCACGAATAGTTTTTGCATAAGCATCTCAGACTAAGCTGAAAGTTTGGCGGAAACGGCGATACGCGTATTTTCGCTCAAAGAATCATGGAGGAAGGTTACATTCTGAATAATCCCCATTATTTGGGCATGTATGCAGTGTTTAAAAAGTATGAAAAATTGGCGCAACAGGGCCACCAATCATTAGATTTGGCCAGCTGGAGTCACACCTGGTGGCCAATTTTTGGCCACCAGTTCTTTGCTCTAAACTGTTCTGATCTCGATGTTCCGGTTTGAAAACCATACTTGCAAGATTGGAAACATATAGAAGGGAGGACTGTTTCACTCTTTTTATTTGCGTGGTAACTCATCCTAGTTCCTGTCTAATTTCAATATGATTGTGCATTATTATGTAACATGCATGTACTTTATTTAACGTAAATAAAAATAATATATGATGAAGCCACTAGTGATTACAAATGGCCACCGCAATTTTCTTCCGGTGGCCTCAATGGCCACCAAATTTTATATAGCTTTTTAAACACTGCATGTATTATGATTCAAGGTCACAGTTTAGGTCATCTGTGGTGGTACTGCACAACATTTGTGGTGCTTCTAGCTCTGAAACTCGACATGTTCCGATATTTCCTAAAAAGGAACTTTGTTTTCCTTATTTTGACCTAAGGATTCACCTTTCAATTTATGATCACTTCTTTTTATGTACCCTGTACATCTTTTAGACAAAGCTCATATTCTATCCGTCCATCTGTCAACTATATATATCCACACCGTTAAACTAATCTACATCACATTTTGCACGTCTCTCTTATTTAAACAGAAAAACACTTTTCCCTTATTTAAGCAGAGCAAGACTGTTTGGTTCCAAATTTTGACATTGAGAGAACTGGGAATAATTTCCCACACAGCACAAAAAATTCCAGAACTATCCTTATACATCCCTAATATGCTTACTACATTTCAGAACATTTCGACAACAAAAGGATATTCGTAACAATTTTTTCTGAGAACATTAAAAAGAATATTTTATAGGTTTGATTTTCCGGACTATCCCTAGAATATTCTGAGAATATCCCGAAAGGACAATAATCTTACACACACACAGTGATCTTATCATAAACAATCCAGGGTCAAAACCATGAACTCAACACTTTTCTATCAAGAATTTGCTCGATTACGTAGGGAAATTAAGAAAGACATTAGAATTGCCTATAAGAGTTTTATAATTAATTCTGAAAATAATATCAATACCAACTCGAGCGAACTATGGAATTTTATCAAAAATAAAAAAAGGCACCTACCGCCAAATGTATTAAGATTTGAAGGTCACGAGATGTCTAACAATGATGAAATAGGGAATGCATTCGCTCAGTATTTTCAATCGGTATTTCTATCCTCCTCTCACATATATAATAATCTTAATAGTGATGCTGTTAGTAATAGAAATGATGAAATAGGGACACTGTGTATTGACCAAATTCAACTAAAGGAAGTTGAAAATGCTATCAGCAATTTAAAATCGAAGACGACAGTAGGTTCTGATGGCATACCCTCATATGTAGTTAAGGGATGTGTTGATATATTTTTAGAGGTTGTAACACTGCATGCCCAAAAGGAAGTTCTCTCAACCACCTGTGAAGATACCCCCACCTCTAGCGATAAGAGACAAATGACGAGAACCACTCGCTCAACCATGGTACAGCCCCCAAGGAACAAAGTTTGACAAAGAAAGGAATGTGAAGGGGGAAAGGGTAAGTTTTCCTCAACTGAAGTCAGTGAAGTGTACAATCATTTTCCAAATGTAACTAGTGGTTTTAGTGAAACAAGAAAATCGCTGCGGCTTTATAATCAGAATGCTAGATCCTTGCGCGGTAAAACAAATGACTTTTTCTGTAGTGTAATATCAAATAATTACGATATAATTACAATTACTGAAACATGGACTAATGAATCTCATTATGACAGTGAATTATTTGATAATAGGTATACTGTTTTAAGACAGGATCGCAATATTAATAAAACTGGAAAGTCAAAGGGGGGAGGGGTACTTATCTCGGCTCTTGAAAAATACAATTTGTGTTTATTGAATAGCTGTGATGATCAATATGAGTGTCTGATTGCTAGAATAACTGTAAAGGGGAGACCAATGTTTATCTGTGTTGTATATTTTGAACCGGTTTCAGGTATAGATTTGTATGATAACCTATTTGCATGCATTGAATCCACTTGTCCGCAAGGCAGTCCTATTCTCCTCATTGGTGATTTCAACCTACCGGAGATAACCGGTACCGAATTCGATTTTGAGCAAAGCGCATCTTTAAAGTGTAGAAATTTATATAATTTTATAAATTTTTATGATTTGAGATCATACAACAATGTTGCCAATAATAATAATCGCACACTAGATCTAGTTCTGTCAAATCTTGAAAATGTTGAAGTTAATAGAGAATTGTTACCGTTGGTACCGGAAGATATCCATCACCCAGCTATAATAATAGAAATAGTTAACAGAAAGGTCAAGAAAGAAAAGCAGAAAAGTAACACTTATTATTATAATTTTAGGAAGGCAAATTTTCTGATGTTGTATCAGGAACTACAAGCTATTGATTGGGAACTCTTACAAGCGTATCGGAATGTTAATAACTTAGTGAGTAAATTCTATGATATTGTCTATGAAATATTTGATAGGTGTGTTCCTCGTAAAATAAGTACTGTTTCAAAGTATCCGTGTTGGTTCACCAAAGATATTATTAGAAAACTTAAGGTCAAGGCATATTATCATAAACAATCCAGGGTCAAAATCATGAACTCAGCACCTTTCTATCAAGAATTTGCTCGATTACGTAGGGAAATTAAGAAAGACATTAGAATTGCTTATAAGAGTTTTATAATTAATTCTGAAAATAATATTAGTACCAACTCGAGCGAACTGTGGAATTTTATCAAAAATAAAAAAAAGGCACCTACCGCCAAATGTATTAAAATTTGAAGGTCAGGAGCTATCTAGGAATGATGAGATAGGAAATGCATTCGCTCAGTATTTTCAATCGGTATTTCTATCCTCCTCTCACACATATAATAATCTTAATGGTGATGCTGTTAGTAATAGAAATGATGAAATAGGGACACTCTGCATTGACCAAATTCAACTAAAGGAAGTTGAAAATGCTATCAAAAATTTAAAATCGAAAACGTCAGTTGGTTCTGATGGAATACCCTCATATGTAGTTAAGGGATGTGTTGATATATTTAAATATCCCCTATTGATAGCATTTAACTTATCCCTAAAAACATGTACTTTCCCCGACAAATGGAAATCTGCCCTGGTTTGTCCTATCCCAAAATCTAATAATACTAGAGGCATTAATGACTTTAGGCCAATTGCAATATTACCAGCTTTTGCAAAAGTATTTGAACAGATCTTATACAAGAAAATTGGTAATCATATTCAACCAGTTATTTCAGCTAAGCAGCATGGCTTTGTTTCTCAGAAATCCACGGTAACAAACTTAGCACTTGTTACGGACTACATAGCAAATTCGATGGACGAAGGCAAGCAAGTTGATGTGATTTATATTGACTTTGAGAAAGCATTTGACAGGGTTAATCACAATATATTACTGGAAAAATTAAATCACTATCACTTCTCACCCACTGTGATTAGGCTCCTCTATTCGTACTTAACAAATCGCAAGCAATCAGTTGTCTATAAAGAATACAAATCATATGAATATTCTGCACTCTCAGGAGTTCCTCAAGGTTCGAACCTAGGACCTTTGTTATTCCTCTTATTTGTTAATGACCTTCCTGATTGTGTGTCTGATAATGAAAAATTGTTATTTGCAGATGACTTTAAAATATATACAAAAGTCAACTCTATCGGAGACTGCATAAGACTTCAGCAAAGCTTAGATAATATTGCAAACTGGTGTGCTATTAATCAACTTGGAGTCAACATAAGTAAATGTAAAGTATTATCATTTAATAGAAATAAAACCACTCATCAATTTGATTATTCCATTAATAAAATTGTACTAAACAGACCTACTGTAGTTAAGGATCTTGGTGTCACTTTTGACTCGAAATTGACTTTTAACATACATGTAACAAATATAACAAATGAAGCCTTGAAGTTACTAGGATTCGTAATTAGGACGGGAAGAGAATTCAACAACATATCAACATTGGAAAAAATTTACTATGCTTATGTTCGCTCCAAGGTAGAATATGCTTCTTCTATTTGGAATCCATATCAATTGAAACATTGCCAACAATTAGAGAAAATCCAATCAAAATTTCTTAAATTCCTGACCTTTAAAGAAACTCGAATCTATCCTGCTTATGACAGTTACAATGCAGTCATTAAGAACTTCAATATTCAGAGCTTAGAACAAAGGCGCAACATTGCTGATCTGTTATTTCTGCAAAAAATTGTTCAAAATAAGTTAGATTGTATGGATTTAGTTTCGACATTACAGTTTCGTGTCCCATCATCTAAAACTCGCGTTAATAATACTGGTTTCTTCCACTGTAAAAAGGCAAGAACCAGTATCTTGATGAGGTCACCAATCTGGAGAATTTGTACTATATATAACCAACTCTGTACAGTTCACAATGATCTGGACGTATGCTATATGTCACCTAAAGAATTTAGAGATACAATTGTCAATAAACTCTGTACAACTACTTTGTAAAGCTTAACACTATAATTAGGCCATTGCCTGTTGTGTTGTCACTAAATAAATAAATAAATATCCCCTATTGATAGCATTTAACTTATCCCTAACAACATGTACTTTCCCCGACAAATGGAAATCTGCCCTGGTTTGTCCTATCCCAAAATCTAATAATAGTAGATATATTAATGACTTCAGGCCAATTGTAATATTACCAGCTTTTGCAAAAGTATTTGAACAGATGTCATTGTATTCGTACAAGAGAATTAGTAATCATATTCAACCAGTTATCTCAACTAAGCAGCATGGATTTGTTTCTAAGAAATCTACGGCAACAAACTTAGCAGCTGTTACGGACTACATAGCAAATTCGTTGGATGAAGCCAAACAAGTTGATGTGATTTATATTGACTTTGAGAAAGCATTTGACAGAGTTAATCACAATATATTACTGGAAAAATTAAATCACTATCACTTGTCACCCACTGTGATTAGGCTCCTCTATTCGTACTTAACAAATCGCAAGCAATCAGTTGTCTATAAAGAATACAAATCATATGAATATTCTGCACTCTCAGGAGTTCCTCAAGATTCGAACCTAGGATCTCTTGTTTGTTAATGACCTTCCCGATTATGTGTCTGATAATGAAAAATTGTTATTTGCAGATGACTTCAAAATATATACAAAAGCCAACTCTATCGGAGACTGCATAAGACTTCAGCAAAGCTTAGATAATATTGCAAACTGGTGTGCTATTAATCAACTTAGAGTCAACATAAGTAAATGTAAAGTATTATCATTTAATAGAAATAAAACCACTCATCAATTTGATTATTCCATTAATAAAATTGTACTAAATTGTACTACTGTGGTGAAGGATCTTGGTGTCACTTTTGACTCGAAATTGACATTTAGAATACACGTTACAAATATAACAAATGAATCCTTGAAGTTACTAGGATTCGTAATTAGGACGGAAGAGAGTTCAACAATATATCAACATTGGAAAAAAATTACTATGCTTCTTCTATTTGGAATCCATATCAATTGAAACATTGCCAACAATTAGAGAAAATCCAATCAAAATTTCTTAAACCTGACTTTTAAAGAAACTACAATCTGTCCTGCTTATGATAATTACAATGCAGTCATTGAGAACTTTAATATTCAGAGCTTGGAACAAAGACGCAACATTGCTGATCTGTTATTTCTTCAAAAAATTGTTCAAAATAAGTTAGATTGTATGGATTTAGTTTCAACATTACAGTTTCGTGTTCCATCATCTAAAACTCGCGTCAATAATACTGGTCTCTTCCAATGTAAAAAGGCAAGAACCAATATCTTGATGAGGTCACCAATCTGGAGAATTTGTACAATATATAACAAATTCTGTACAGTTCACAATGATCTGGACGTATGCTATATGTCGCCTAAAGAATCCCCAGAATGTGGCTGCGCTATATGGGTTGAAGCCCTTTCGGATACAATTAATTTCATCTAACAACGAAATATTCTATCTTGTTAGGCAATCCTCATCAAGATCATGTCGTTCGAACTGCATACGAAGAACGACTGTTTCATGTACAAATTGCAAAGAGAAATCTCTTGTTAGAAGCAAAGACAATTGCAATGCATATTTTATACACATCAACAAAGAAATTGTTTTAAAGAAATATGGGGAAAATGCACTAACAAACGAAACATTGATATGCACGCATTGCACCTTAGCGGCTTAGCATATTCATTTTCTCCAATTGGAGCTTCACATAAAGATAAAACTGCAAAATGTGCCTTCATAAAAAATGACACTTAAACCTACAATATTGCTATTAGTATTACTAATATGTACTAACTGCTAATTACATATGCCCCACAATCGAACTAAAAGTAAGAATGACATTGTTAATGTAGTGGACAAAAGGATGCCGTTCTTTTTCTTTATTGTGTCTAGAAATATGCTATTATTCATCTCCTCATTAACATCTAAGTTTAATTTCACCATTATAATTTATAACATTGCAAGAAAAAATAAAAATAGTGCATATTCACACATCTGATTTCCGAGTTAGTAAAATAACGCTAAATTTCACTCTGTGTCCAATACTACTACTTCTCTCCCTCCGATACTACTCACAATAGTATTTTTCTTTTTCAACAAAGGAGGGTAAAAGAATATGGTTCAAAAAGTCTGTTTAAAAACGTATGTAAATTACGGAAGCGTGTTAACCTACTAAGATGTAGTTTATTGTGTATATAGTTGAAAAATACAGTAGCAAATGTGTGAAAATGAATATAACATTATGTTAGTAGTGTGTGTTGTGTGTTTATCATTTACATACGATTGATTATTAACATGTTAAAGTTGTCATTTCTTTACTAATGTGTGTGTACAAAGGGAAATATTAGCAGAATATTTTGTATGCATATTGGTAGTAAAACGATATGTAACAAAGTTGCATGTGCACGATTTTCCGTGCTTGTTCAGTTTGTTACATAGTATGAAGTTTCATGGCTTTGTAACATATATAGTCAACAAGCGTAGTAATATGATTTTATCTGTATGATTTAAATTTTACCAAATAATATTCTAATTTAAAATGTTTAATTGTAAATATAATTATTTAATGATATTCGAGAACGAATAAATTCGCTTATGAACAAGGTCGAGTAGCCAATACAGTGCTCGCTTTGTAATCGGGAGGACCCTGGTTCGATTCCCGGTGCCGACCATCCTGACTGATCCGAGTCATACCAGATAAGGTCTGGAATGGTACCTTGAATAAGGCCAGGGCCGATTCATTCCAAAATCCTTCCACATGTTGTTATTGTTCTAAGAAATATCCAGTATAAAATGGCTGAACTTGAAAATCTAGAGATTGTAAAATAGGCGAAGACTAACCCCGACATCAAGCAGACAAAAATAAACCAATTTCTTGTTGCTTTTATTACAACAAAAGCTCCTGTGGTTCAATGGTTAACATTGTTGACTTCGCGTCGGCAGTGCCGGTACGAGGGTTCGAGTCCCACTGTACTCCATAGTGACTGAGGCCTTCCAGGATTTTTCTCAGTTTCATCAGGCGAGTGCCAGAACAATATATCAACTAAATTCTTGGTCGTAATATGTTCCCCATCCGTACTCCTGGAAGAAATGTGGCCGAGATAGACCATTCCTCAGACAAGTAACGGGCTTAGGCCACAGGTACCTTTCTGATGCTATGTAAGTTTTTTTTTATTATTATTATTATTACAAAAACCTCTGTTTTGGCATCTTCTTTGAAGTTAATTACTACTTAATTTCGCTTCGCCGTTTTCCTCAGTTCCTTAGAAAATATGTCAGTTGACGTTTGATCGCCCTGAACTTCAGCCTGTATTTAATTTATTTTCACAAATCTTCGGTAGATCGATTTCCTTCCATAAGGTCGAAGGTCTAAACGGGCTAATCCAATCGGTGAACACTGTTGCAAATATCATATCACAAGAATATCGTCGTGGAAATTTAATTGAGTCATTACCGTATTTATCTCCAAAAAGTAGCATCTATTCATTATCCAGAATGAATGGACATTAACATGAGAACTACAGTACATAAGTATCTATACCAGGGTACCTTGGAAAAGACTAAAACAATAGCGATTCATGAAGCTGCTGCACCCATGTAATGTGCTTGCCACCATAGACTTCAGTCGACAACTTGAACCGTGTAATCTGATCAGTCGTATCTTTCTCTAATGATAAAAAAAATAATCTATTTTTGGCCTTTAGGCAACTTTGAGGCAGTTCACTAACGATGCAATGGACGACTGCATTCAAAGTACAATTCAAACTGCAAAAGGCCTATGATGCTATGATGCACTGGGGATATTTTGTGAGCCTGTTGGTTGAGGTTACTTAGAATTTGAACAAGTACGGCTACACTTGACTGTCGAACGAACAAATATTGACTTTCCTGCAGCATCTTCGAATTTGAATTTATTGATGATCTCTTGGCATATTTGACTCAGGCCAGCAACATCTTCGAGGTCAAAGCATGATGCATTTCCCAGTGTTAGAAGAGCACAAATGTGGAGTGCCTTGTATTGAAACTGCAGATGTTTGTAGCTCTGCCCATCAAAGTCTCCAGGTTTTAACCGATGGACGACTTTAGTCGGTGAGACTACTTGAAACCAAATCCATCTGGGAATACAACTAACTTGTGACTTTCGTCTTAGCATGTAGCTTCTATGGATGGGACCTACCAACTACGCTTGAGTTAGAATCCAAGGAAAACTGAGAGTACGCGAGAGTACGTAACACTCGTACGATGGAATTCGCGAAGAAAGCGATATCTTTTCACCACTCTATGTTGTCTCTGCGATCTCCGGATTACAGGACTCCATCAAAAGCACCGGTTCACTGGTAACAACTACATCTACAGCTACGGAATCCATACTACGTTTGCTGTTATTTGCGCAGTCAAAGAGAGGATCTTCCCTCTGTAAGGTAAGGTATAACAAGGGTAACTAATATCAGTATAAAAACACTTTCGGGGTAAAGGAAAGAGTGACGCAAGAATTTTACTCACAGAAGAAGTTATATCCATTTTGCGAGTTACTTTCTTTGTGTCACTATGGCGGAAGTGCTTGCTTTGTAATAAAATCAAGATATTTAGTATCCTCCCTTCCCCCATAGTGACACAAAGAAAATCACTCGCAAAATGGAGATCACTTCTTTTGTGAGTAGAATTCTTGTGTCACTCTTCCCTTTACCCCGAAAGGGTTTTTATATCCTGAATATCACTTATTTTGTACGGCTGTCTGTTAAAAAAAAGTGCATAGTCTTCATACAAAAGGTCGATTTTGGACCATGATAGGCTCCGTATCTCAAAAACGGTAACTCCTATTAAAAAATAAGCTTCGATTTAGCCCAACTTGTTGGGGCCCGCAACTGACCCCCCAAACCCCCCGGTATCACCCATTTCGGACTAAAACAAAAAAAAAACAGGCAGAATGACAGACAAACTTTTCTATCATTTCTGAAGCTTCTGTGATCCGACTGAAAAAAGTCGTAACTTTTGAAACCCTTCACCGATTTTGACGTGAGATACACCGTTTGAAACGTTTTGAAGCAAAGATTATCCACAAGTTTCGGCAAGCCTGGGGTTAGTGCTATAATCAGAAATGTGAAATTTTGAACATTTTTGGCACCACCCTAGGGGGTCCCAGGGAGGTCCCCCTGAATTCACAGCCATATTCAATCCACTACTGGATGAGACCTCTCCCGCGGGAGGAGTTGGTCTACTGCTCCCACTCTGAACCAGACGTGTTGGAAGAAGAGAGTTGAAGCTCTCAACTGTGATCGCCACTGTCTTTTATTCACACAGCTCCCCAGTTGCATCACGATGCTGGGTGGGCACCGTTCCAGACCCTCTCGGTCTCGCTTTCGAAAAAAAAAGCCTTGGCAGAGCCAAAAATCGAACCCGGAACCCAACGATCAGCAGTCAGCGGCGGTGACCACTAAACCAGGAGGCGGGGGGTCATATATATGAGAACTTAACTAATGGAAGCAAGAAATGGTAAGCAAATTCAGGATTCATATACGCACAGTAAACTATAGTTTGTTAACCTACAAGTGCACCGATGATATTGTACAACAATAGCTTAAGAAGATCTGTTTACAAAGAGGAAAAACATGTGCTACTCAGCGTGTTTTGATGACAATTACATCCGGTGATCACTTTTCACATTGTTTTCCCATGCTAAATAATTTTCTCACAGAGATAAAATACTTGTGTTGCTCAAACACATAACATACAAGGTACTTCTTAGTTAGTTGGAGAACTCGAGGCATGTTCATTCTCACATTAACTCCCACTGCTTTTAACGAATGGTTCAGTGTGTAAATTGTCGCCATTCATCTTGTAATATCTCATAATCTGAGTGAACATTGTGATTCCGTTTATTTCTGTTAAATGTCATTGTGTTCAAAGAGCCTCTGGAACAGTAACATTCATTCTGTATTACTTTAGTATTGTGTACGTTTGTTGCAAAACGAAGTGATTTTTACGTGTATAGTGCTCTTAAGCAGTGACTTTACTTGGCTAAGAAAGAGATAATGTTGATGAACCGGTGAGATAACTGACTATACTACCGTAAAACCTATACAAACTTAGCAACACTCTGATGGGGAAAGGGAAGATACCGGAAAATTAGAGGGAGGGGTTCAACTAAATTTGTAGCTCCGTCAATAGATTTGAAATAAGCTTCAATTGAAGATGTGGCTAAAGTAAAAAGAGGAAGCGGAAGTAGACTAAAGTAACGAACAAAAGTAGTTCTTCAGACAAGAAGAACAGTACCGAGCGGCTCAGTTGGTAGAGCATTGACTTAGCAATCAGAAGTACCTGGGAACGATCCCAGCGGCTGCCCATTCTGATTCAGGTTTATCCAAGTTTTCTTCCTCAGTCACACCAACTAAATGCTGGGGTGGTACATTCAAATGGATCCCTGGCCGACATCCTTCCAGCATTCTCTTCTCTACCTTTTTCCAGTCTGAGCCAAAGTTGTACAAAGACATAAATTCAAATTCAAGGAAAAATAGTGCATTCTACAGAACAGCAGGGACAAAACAATTATATTAAATTCTCTTCAAGGATGTTCGGTTATCTCTTCTGCTTCTTCCATAGACAAAACGAAATTAAATAGAAGGACAGGGTATGTATGGCCTATAAGATGCTCTACAGAGCATAAATATAAAAGAGTGTAATTTTTTAATGAAATAGGTAATTGAATTTAATGTGTGACATTGGTTGATTCGTATCGAATGGGTGAAAATCACGCTTTGTGTTCAAGGAAACGAGAAAATACTTTAAAAAAAAAATAACAATTCCAGTAACTTATTTTCCTTTCTCTTTAACGCACGAAGACGACGAAAGATAACAATTAACATTCGTGAGGAAAAAAAATGTCCTGTCCCTCTCTACGTAAACACGCATAAAGCAAGAAAAATCCAATAATATTATAAGTAACAACTGTCATGCAAAGTGTGTGCGTGCAAATATACAAAACCTCATGCAGCTTTTCAAAACAGAAAGGAATAGAGAGAGAGAGAGAGAGACGCAATTGACTACAAAAGTTCCGATCGACTATAAAACCAGAACAAATCGTTTCTCTTTTTAGCATGGGAGATGCTATGATACATGACCTTGGCACACTTCATGCTAATCAGTTCCCTATCATTACACGCTTTCCTCCATATGGTCACTTAGAGACACAGAGATTACTCTTCTTGATTTGTCCCCACTTTCATCTCTTTGGTGAGGCAATTGAAACACAACGTTTCCAGCACTCTACCTCCTCATGATGTACTACTGGTGAAAGCAGTTTATGTATAGATATAATACTTTCCCTCTTTAATATATGCAAGGCATGTTGTTAACGAGATGTTTCAGTTCATTGTATATGTGTTCTTATGATTAAGTTATATATTTAGACGGCTAACAAAATTTGTTAAACGGTCTGTTTGATGTTTTCCATCATAGCATGGCTTGCGTAATTAGAACATCCCAGAAAAACGCAGTTACAACGAAAGAGGAAGAGGGCTTTGTAGTACAAATTACGAAATAGCCATTGGCACTGTTTTTGTTTTCTTTTTTTTTTTTAGAAAAAAAAAACAAGCAGAGAGGGAGAAGCAGAGAGAATGTTTAACATGTGTTCCCTTGACCTCACTATGTACATTACTTTGACAGTCTTTATAGCTCGATTTTGTACATTGCGCGTAGAACGATTTCCTTATTTTAAAACCCAACTTTTTAGATTAACTGGATTTTTGCTACACAGCGAAAAATGGCAGTCTTAATTCAACACTTTTCGGTATCCCACGGCGATTCCACACTTTTTGTGTTAAATCAACACAACAAACGGTGTTGATTTCGGTGATTAATCACAGTGGGCCTATTGCTAATGGTGATTCAATACAATTGAGTGTGTCATACTAGCACTATCACAGTGTGGAATCACCTAAATCACACAACAAACGGTGTTGATTTAACACAAAAAAGTGGTGGTCCCCCCTGGGACACTGAAAAGTATTAAATTAACACAGCGTTTTCTTTTTTCACTTTTGCTGTGTACAGTATACAGAAAAATTCACTTGTTTCACATGTTAACAGTGTGTGTTCCACATCTACAACGTTCCTGCTCAATTTCTTTTTGAACACTTAATCCCACAACTTATAGTTAGATTATATGAATACCCTGTATACATTTTTCGTGTCCTGAAATAGGAGGGAAAAAGTTGAGGAGAGTCGCGGGGATAGAACCCAAACCATCTCGGTGATGGGATAACGCTTTAACTAACTAACCTACCAAAAACACAGTAAATTTGTTACCTTTCTTACTACAATACAACCTCGGGAATCCGAACTAATTGGGGCTGAGCCCTGTTCGGATTCCGGAAACTTCAGATTATTAAAAAAAACGTTCAAAATATGCAATAAATATACCAGATTATCCTTTAGCGCATTGTAATAGGATAAATAAGCCTTGACAACGCGTCAGCTACTACTGTATGGCAGGGATGAGACAGAGGACATCTTGAGTGTGAGGCAAGTTGAGGACACGGGCTTAAAAATAGCTAGTCGATCAGCTGAGGGAAAATATCAAAATCCTTGATTAGAAAACTTAATTTTACGATCAGTGTCCGTTCGGAGGTGTTCGGATTATCCGAAATTTCGGATTGTCAGGGTTCGTATTCTCGGGATTATACTGTATATTTTGAAAAAGTTCTATGTAAAAATTAGTAAGCAGGTGATGTTATACACAAAAATAGTTTATAAAAAAGTATTCAGCGACACTTCTTGAGAACAAATTGCAGAGAATTTGAGCAATGTGTAAAAAATAAGAGTATTACTTTTTTTTTATAGTGTATACATATTGTGACTTAAATACTACATTTTCAGTGGCTATTCGTGGTGATCAACTTAAGTTGCACTACAGTTATTACAAAGGCAACACATTTTTTTTTGTATCTCTTTTTCCTCCTCTTGTAAGATGACACCACTGCAATATTTACGTATCATAACTACGAATCGGTAGATACTGGGTGAAGTTTAGCAGTTTGCTTACGTTGGCCATTCTGACTAAGAATTTCCACTACGAATCGGGGGTCTTGGTTTCAAATCCCGGTCAGTACGCTGGAGACTTTTCCCACAGTGCTCTCATGCCTGGCGCTCTATGGTACACTCACCTTGCTATCAATTTGAGTGCCAGAGTGTCCTTGGTATTATTCCTGGGAGGTAAAGGCGGCCGAGTGTGGGTGTCACCACTCCAACTCACTTCGTGCCATTGTTCGAGAATATGTGGCTACCTCCACATCCCCCCATACCTTTATTTTTTACCTACTGGAAGAGCAGAATATTAAGTAAGATGTATTGCCAGCCTACTCCATCAATTCAACTATGTTGACAAAAGAAACTGTCATGTTATCAAGTTCTTATTCAACTGTGTTGATGAGAACTCGATAAAAACCTAGTACTTCAGGATCTGGACGATAGACCAGATTCAATGTAAATGCAGCCGATCGTAATTCTAGAAGTAGTGCAGGGGGAGGGAGGAGGTTATTCCCTTTAGATGATTCTTTTATCGCACTATGACGCAGTTTTACTGTAGTTCCTTATTTTGTATCATAATAAATGTCTAACTTTGGACATGTTAATTTGGTGTGTCTAATGAAACTTAGCTGTACAAGAGAGAGAGAAAAAACTGCTGTCCATGCAGGACATTTACTGAGAAATCCAAGCTATTCCTTTGGTACTATATATTTTTTTCTTTATTTCTCTTCTCAGGACGAAAGAAGAGAGAGAGAGAGTTGTGGAGTACTTTCACACACCAGAAGTAAATGGACACACGCACATACATCTATGCACGCTCTTCTCTTACTGTATATATGTGTGTGTGTGCACATACTCTATAACATACGAGCAGTGTGTATGGATGTATATGTATTGTATACGATATGTATGTATGGCTTGCTTCTCTCTCACGCCCTCTCACAACAAGAGGCGGCAAAAGCCGTTCATTTCATTGCCTATCCAACTATGGCAACCCACGCCCATCCCGCGTGACACATTCCGATAAATTTTTGCTTTTACTGACCAACTTTGAACGGGCACACAAAAGAGAATTCAGGTGGATTGAAGTGTGTCACACACTATAAGTATACTTATTTTTGTTTTAAAAGGAAGAAGTTACCGACATATACAAAACAGGTGTCATAGTAGACAACGAGGAACTAAAACCTAAGAATCAAAAATAAATAATGTGGTCTCATTCTAATATTACATGAACACGTGACACCAGAATAATAGGATAGAGGAGCTTCACAGAATAATTGATTAGCGTTTTACCTACTCATGAAAACATAAATATGTTTTTCTTTTCCTATTTCCACACAGAAAATTAAAAAAAAGAAATCTTCTTCATGTTGTCTTCTCATTCTTTATAACGTACTGCACAGCAGCCAAATATTGCCTTTGGAAATAATATACCATAAACACATGACGTCCTACTTGAGCCATTATTATATTATTATTTGAAGACAATAAAGAATGCTACCATCTGTCTCCTCTTCTTCTTCCTCAACTACTACTACTATTATCACTACAAAAATATTCTAAAGATTTTCAAGTTGAATATTGATCAACATCCATAAGGTTCCAAGAAAGGTCCAACTCAAAAGATATCTTATAAATATCCAAATATCGGTTCTTTTGATGTCAATTAAACGTACTTGTATACCTTGGTTTCTGGACTGCTCATGTATAACACGATATGTGTGTGACACAATATCTTCATATTGTGTACAGTGAACGACAAAAGTAAATGGAGGTTCGAGCTATAAGAAATAATACCTTTTTCTTCCAGGAGAATTGTTTCACTTTACACCTAATAGTTAGACAACCAACATGACAGCACAAACATGCGGAAAAACATTGCATGCCAGGATATTCCACCGTTTGGAGCAAGAAAGATGAAAAATTGAACATCACTTAGAGAACCACGAGATAGATAGGCAGAAATTCCATTCACGTTAAGTTCTAAGAGATAGGAATTAATGCAAAGAAAAGGAAAATAATAATATAAACATAACGCAGGAATCATCATTATGCAGTGAAACAAAACTTACATTGTTCAAACACACACACACAGATCATGGAGACAAACGGGGAAAGAGCGAAAAAGGAAGAGAAAAGAAGGAAGGAGGGAAAGAAAAATAGCAGAAAACATGAAAATAAATAAAAATTTTAACGCTTAAGGACACAGTCTGAGTCTTTATCGCTGTCCCACTCTCTGGCTTTTGTTTTTATCCTTTTATGGGATAAATATATTTCAGTAGCAATAGCGAACATTATTTACAGCGCTTAATTCCTTGAAGAAAATAATTTGAAATCCAAGCGGGGAAGCGAACCAAGAACCGTGAGAATGAGAGTCTCACACGCTGACCACTTAGCTACACAAACCATAACAAATGTGTTGTTAAATCAGCCATTGAACTCGATACTGTCAGCGAGTAACCCCGATTCCATTTTAAGTTTAAATTTTATTTACGGACTATAAGCATCTATGGCTCAGCTCCATAATTCTGGTTCCATAATGTAAAACATTTGATCTGTAGATCAAGATCAAGCATGAATTAATCCACCGTCTCGAGAACTTACTGTTGTACCGACATATATCTTTGATTAATCCAAGATTAAAAGAGTGATTTCGTAAATCCACCAAATGAGTTCTAGTTCTTGAAGGAGCCGGTCGCATCAGTAATCCACGCACGAATGACATCTCGTAGCATTGTTACGTAACACACGTACAGTGTAAATACAATTTCGAAATTCCCGGTTGCAAGCTCCGACCGTAGGTAAGTGGTTAAGCCGTTGGCTTGTTGAGTGAAAGAACCCGGGTTCACATCTCGGGGAGTAAAAGCTATTATTTTTCTTTCAAAATACATTTCTATATCATATTTGTTATTAATTATAACTTTCTTGCATCTTTCGTAGATAATCTTAGATTAGTGACCATGGGTTAGCTAAGGTCAGGTTCGGTTATGTATCTTTACAGTTTCGTTTCTTTCTTTCAAAATACATTTCTATCTGTTTGTGAGAACGTGACCTTTCCTAACCTCCACTAACCCATGGCCACTAAAAATGTAAGACAACAATTATTAATGATAAATGTGAACACATCGTAACACTTTTTGACAAAATTGGATACTTGAGCACAGAAATAATCCTTGAAAGGGATTCACAAAGCGTCGTAAGTGAAAAATTGAACGCAAATTCTATGACTGCCCTAAGTTTGTAAAGTATACTCGAATTTTCAGAAGTCAGATACGCCAAACTTACGGCAATCCAGTGTGCCAATTAACAGGGGGATGAGGAGGAAATCATCTCTGGGAGTCTGCATGCGGCACACGTATAATGCATAATATTCGATTTATCAAGTTACTTTCTTATCAACAACATATCATGTCCCCTGTAAAAATACTTTAATTCGCACACAACCTTAAAGAGTTTTTCCAGGTTTTGTCCTCATTAAACACCGGGTTTATACCATCAACTTAGGCCCTGGTCACATCCTTCCAGTACACCTCGGGCATGAATGTTTGTGTAGGGTGATTCTAATTTAATTCTATGAATATCAGTCTATACAGGTTAAAAAGGTACCGTATATTAAATTGAACAAGTAAAACCCGCTTAGGGTGAACAACGTTTCAAGAATGTTGTAGAACGTTGACTTAGCATTCAGAAAGTCCTGGGAGCTATTCCAACGACCGACCATTTTAGCTGAGGTTTCCTAAGATTTTTTTCTCAGCAATACCAGGCAAACCCTGTATAGGCCCTGGTCGTCTATCTTTCAACACACTCTCCCAATCCTATCGGTGTTGTCCCAACTGAGGAAGTACTATGAAATTTTCCCAACTGAGGAAGTATATCTTTACAGAAGGGTGCGTTCGCAAAACTTAGTCCCAACTGAGGAACAGATTGAGCTTGCCTGAGGCAAGTTGCCCAAAACTGGTTTCAATATGGAAGATAAACGTTTTCTTAACTAAACTAGAGCAGCTTAATGTGATCCAAGACCTAGTAAATAATTGAATATTTTAGAATTTGCTTCATAAGTGTAATTAAGAATACAATTTTTCAAAATTTGGAAGGCTAACGTCATGAAAATATGGGCTATTTTCATCAGTTTAAT
>JAGDQP010001717.1:0-29948 GCA_022664845.1 Lepisma saccharinum | reverse complement strand
TATTATTATTATTATTATTATTATTATTATTATTATTATTATTATTATTATTATTATTATTATTATTATTATTATTATTATTATTTTGCTATCTGCTCCGAGGTGGAGAATTTTGAATTCTTGGGTCAGTTTATTGTTTAAGTCTGTACAAATTTCTTATTATTCAACATGTTCCAAGATTTGCACTCTTCTGAATTACTTTGATTATTATTGTTTCCAGTCCTCCTTGTTTGTAGTTCCTCCTTCACTGATTTGTAAATAGCTTCTCTGTCCAAGATCCGTATGAACATTGTTGTCACTTGTTTTATTTTCAATCGATCTTTGACCATATTTCTCCAGTGTTTTGTCTATATGTGTATAATATAGGTATTCCAATTTACGATATATCGAATCGATATCGATATTTTAAAATATCGAAACTTCTGTATTGAAGCTTGTTGATTTTCGATATATCGATTCGATAATTCAATACGATATTAACTTTAATATTTTAGTTCAATATTTCGGTTTGACATTGTGATATACGATATTTACTTCGATATTTCGGATCGATATTTTATTTCGATATTTCGGTTCGGTATTTTAGTTTTATATTTCGATATTCAATTCCATATTTAATTTCAATGTGTCGAATTAATATCGAACTTCGATATTCAATTTCAAATATCAATTACTCCTAATATATATATATATATATATATATATATATATATATATATATATATATAGATAGATAGATAGATAGATAGATAGATAGATCGATCGTGTCCCTATTGCTGATTCGTAGGCAGCGACCTTCGCCACAACATCACGGCAGCTATGTAGAGTGGTAGTGGTAATATAGTATTACTACTACAGTAATAATAATAATAATAATAATAATAATAATAATAATAATAATAATAATAATAATAATAATAATAATAATAATAATAATAATAATATACCATGGATAACTTCGAAGCGAAATATATGACAACGATGAGTCAGTCCAAAGGAAAAAAAAATAATATTACTTGTCAAGGTAACATTTTCAGAGCGCAACCACATGTGTTGATAAGGATACATATGAGAAGAAAATATAGTCTTACCTTACATTAGCCTCCCCCTTTTTTTCATTCATCCCATATCTATTGTTACATGTGTATTCATGAAAGCGTTGCGTTTGCTCCTATACAAAAGGACGTAAAAGTAGCAGGAGTGGAAAAAAGGGGTGCGTACTAGAATATATGGTTACGCTTTAGAAAATACAGAAGACAAAAGGATTGTTTTGTTGCCTCCATATTTGTGATGGTTGCATGAATATAATAAGAAAACGACAAGAGAAAAAAGGGGCCTTCGTCTTCCTATTTGTGACAAATAATACTGATTTTAGGACATAAAAATCACGAGGATTATACATGCAAACTTTGTCCAGAGATCTAAAAACAGTAATAAAACAATCTTGTATAGATTTCTGGGTCAGTAAGAAAGAGAAAATATATATATATATATAGGTCATACGTGTCCAGAAATTTACATGAACTCACATCTACATAGAAAACAAATTCTACAATAATCATAATAATAAAAATAAACTTCTTTAAAAATATTTTGTCAAATGAGTTAATTTTTGTGTAAATTTTTGCACTTCTGATCAAAATTTCAAGTTTTTTGACCAATTTTCTTGCACAAAATAGGGTTTGTTTAACTAGAAAAGAAGTAAAGTTAACGGGAGCGGAGAATGAACCCGGGTCATCTCTGTGATGGTATTGTTTTAATAAATTGAGCTTCAAAGAACAGTAAGTTCACCACTTTTCTCGTTATATAGCGAAGTTCGACAATATGTGTACAATAAAAGTAATGCTGAAAAGTAATCTTGAAAAGTAATCCTGAAAGTAATTTAAAAGTAATAATTCTGAAAAGCAAAGTGCATAGAAAGTGTGTTTCTATAGGAACCGAAATTACAAGGACTTCTTAAAGATACCGTTGTAGTAGCAGCAGCCAATATAGAGAAAGCGTAACATTTCAGCGGGGCAAAAATTGAAACAAAAACCTGAATTGTACAGAAATAAAAATGATTCAAAGAGAAAGAATCTCTTTGTTTCACATAAATTTAAGAGATTAAGAACGATAACTGTAACCTAGATAAGAACCATCATGATTCCGAAAAAAAGGAGGAAACAGCAGAAACTAGAGCACATAACGTGTTACAGAAAAGAGAAATAGGAAGAAAAATGTAGGTTTTGTGATTGTTTATAATCCAGAAATATGAATGCTATTGCAGAGGTCTTTTAGCATAGTGTCATGAATAGCACTTCTGCTATATCTGAACACGTACGTACACGATGTTCATATTTATATTCGAGTCTCAGCCAGTTTTTACCGGATTCGTGTAAAACTTTTCATTCCTTTTCTTTTAATATCATTTTGTTGTGCTATGTGTCAGGCTAGCGTCAAAGCAGATACAGAGAAATTTATTTCAGATTTAAATTTAGCGAACTCCTTGATCGATCCAGTGTTATAAACTCTAAAGTAATCGCAGGTTCTATCCATTTGGTGAGATTCCTTCATTTTCAGCTATAACGCTATAATTTGGTGGGTGAGCTTCGTACGAGCTACATCCAATGAAATATCTCCAGACACAATCGGTGAGCTTTGTTTTTATTCGTGTTTTTCTTTTACAAACTTGTCGTCTGCTTCCCTAGAATCTGCGTGAGTTGTGAAGATCAAGCATGAAATAAACGCTTTAAGGTTACCACATCTACGCTCGACAGTTTCTGCTCACTGTGACAGACTGCAACTGCATTCTCGTTGTTGCTATTGTGCGTGAAACTTAGCAACAATTCTCCACGAACAAGATACTAACATCTCCACCGCTTCAAGAAAACTTCACTCCAGCTGCTGCTTCCCCACTCACAGAATCAATAAGCCCAAAATTTATCCCTCTTATTAGCTGCCCTGTCGCAATACTTTTTAGTTCTTCAAGGCCACCCGCCCTTGGACAAAGTGTAGTACGTTAATGGAAGTGGGTAGCAGAAAGAAACTGATTTTAGATTTTGAGTTCAGTGATCACGTGAGGTTACTTAAGAAGTACGTAAAGAAATCGTGAGGTGATGTTGCACAGTTTGCTAAGTCATAATCAGTAGAATACAATGCTTAGACGATGTAGAATTTGAATTTTAGTTACGCCCTTTTACCTATGGCTCAAAATGTTGGACGATGTAAATACCAAGTAAAAAAAAGCTCATGATTCATAATCATAACATCCTGCATCACAGATAGATGAGATTTTTCATTACTACATTATTTACCAGGACTTCCCTTGCTAAAATAGAAAAATTGATAGTATTCTAAACCAAAATAAAACAGGACAAAACAAAGCAAGAAAATTAAGAAATAATGTAGTAAAAATACCACAAGATTTTGGAGAAAATCTTGGAGAAAATCTAAGTGTTACGAATACATAAGAAAGAGAAAAAAGGTTAAATCACAAAACGAGAGGAACAAATGAACAATTACTAAAAGACAGCAACAGTGACATCTAGTATTATTCAACCACAACAATACTTTTTTAACCCCCCTGCGGTTTTTTTTTTTTTTTTTTTTTTCATATACTGTACCTCAAACAGAAGCTCTAAATCAACTGAAGTTATTCTTGCCCTTGAATACAGGTGAAAAGGAAGACAATTTTATTAAGATTACAAAACCCAACGACAAACGAAATTAGACACAGTCTCACCTTTTGTTTTACAGAGTTATTTAGATACTTCGCCATGAAATGTTTTCAAAGAGACTTAAGGAAATGTCATCCGATTTTAATGGTAGCATTTTTTCTTTCAACATAACATAAAAGTTGAATAAAGAGTTTTAAAATGCGTAAAATAAAACTTCCCTTCCACGAACCGCACAAAAGAAACATAACAGGTCCTTTACAACCGTATCTTTTCTTAATTTTCTAGTTTCAATGCCACGAATTATTAGAAGTGGACCGAAGACATTCTTAGGTCAAGAGCAGCCACTATAAAACTACTGCAGGTGGGAATTTTGCAGACATTTATTCCCATACTGGCTAGCCCATTTATTGAATGTTTGCGATACTGCTGCTTCTTTTACGTATGTAAATGAGAATAATTTAGCTGGTGATAACGGTACGCGCTCGGAATTCGTTTTATGTAATTGACGAGAGAAAAAAACTAAGATGGCTCCCATCGGAAATTGTTTGGGCTACGAACATTTATTCGTATATTGGACAATTATTCGAAAAGTGAATAAAATTGCTCGGATTATAGATAATTGCTTATAGTGGATAATAATAGTAAGAAAGAGCAATGTTTTCTCGCCTAGTAGACGATTGTTCGAACAATGGATATTTATTCGTGTAATATGTAATCGTTTGAATAATAAATATTTTTCAACTGGTAAGCTCTGATTCCAATTGGCATAATGTTCGAAGAATTATTCAGATAATTAATATTTATAATGAAATGAAAATTGATTTTGATTCTAATATTTTGAGGACAACTATCATTTTGCATATTGGGGGTTAATGTGAAACTTTTTTTTTTTTTAATCTTTTTTGATCACTCGAAAATAATTTACATATATTGAATACGTTAACACAGCAAAACTTTACTTCTTTTCGTATACACGAACGACTTTTTAAATAGACATATTATCCGAAAAGTGAATAAACACTAATAAGACTTGCAATACCAAATAAAGAAAAAAAAAACTTAAAATATGACGTTAATACAAGATATACAACTCAAGTTTTAAATCCAGAACCTACCTACTCTCACATATACATATGTAAAGTACAATTGTAAACTTATCACCTTATTTTAAGTTACTGTATGTACTTATAAAGGTAACGCTTTTCCCTGTACGATACGCACGCGCCGTAAACGACACATGGGGATGTGGAGGTAGCGCTCCACATATTCTCGACCTACGATACGAAGTGAGGTGAGGTAGTCAGTCCCACACTCGACCGCTTTTACCTTCCCAAGGTGTCCAGGAATACCAATGACACTCCAGTACTCAATTTGATAGGAGGTTGAGTGGACCTCAGAGCGCCAGGCATCGGAACACGTACTTATAAATTTCAAAATAAAGTGGGTATTTAATCCAGAATTGGGTAAATGTAATTTCTCTTATCACATTTTAAGTATTAATTTTCCCTTGTTATTTGATAGGTTAGGTTAGCTTCAGTTAAATAATGTTAGGTTCTTTCCATAAGCTGGATTTGTTCCAATTATATTAACGAAAGTAAGGATGTATTAACAAGCGTGTAAGGAAGGTTTTTTTTTTTTTGCGTATCTATATTTAAGCCAGTCAGTTGCCTATCGGGCCAAGTCCATTTTTGTTGAAAAGTGGGTTTATCCATTTAAATGGATCTAAAAGTTATAATCTTTGAGTTGACAAATGGGGGTTTGACCTCGTTCAATCTACTGAAGCTTGATGGCACCATCTGTTTTGTCAACTTGTGAATTTGGTGGACTAAACTGCAGATGTGGGCTCAAAAAGTGCCTTCCTGTAAAATTTCACAGAATGGACTTGGCCCGATAGGCAACTGAGTGGCTCATTTGTAGTCGGAACAAGAATCAAAACATAGAATTTTGACTATCGAAAAATACTTTCTTAAAAATATTGTTTTTTTTTTTAATGGAGCTTGAAGCTTTATTAAGTAGGAAAAAAAACGTTCCTTGTTCTCCGCTGATAGCCACCCATGCTCAGTAAGTTGTAATTTAATTGCTATAGTCTCACAAGTATTTCAACCTCGGTTTCACGAATTCAAACTCTCATACGCATAGAAGACATTAATCAGCTCGTATTTGTACACATATATGCATATCCATACACATTCAACAAGAAGAAAAATACGTTTGTACGTTGTTTCAAGTGTTTACTGGTAGGGATGTGTGTACATAAAAAGTTTGAAGAATGGTGCAAATAATATTGTCCGTAGTGCTTCACGCCACGAATGTTTCAATCCAAAAGTCTTACTTTTTTCTTTTATTAACATGACCAAACTTACCCAAGAAAAGATTAATAACACCAGTCTGTTAATTGCAACTAACTTGCTTCTCTAGTCTAGTCGAAAGGAAGATACGGTTTAGGCAATATTTACATAAAATACCAACAGCAAGAGACACTCGCTACATACATGCATAACAACATAGCTTTAGCCAGTTCTACCGGTCGACCGACAGACACCATCAGCCGGGCAAACTACCTGTATATCAAGCGAGGTGTACCAATGGATCAGGTGTGACCTCATAACCGTTTCTTATGTGATGAGTACGAAAATCAAGAAGAGGAAACCAGGCTTTCGTCCGTAGAGTGGCTTTCTGAACTCACCCTATGACCCGATGATCATTCACCGACATTACGTACGACGAGTACTGAAAGACCTTGAACCTCATCAGTTGATGTGTTGGGTTCATAAGAGATGAGAAAGGTGGTAGGGCACCGATACCGCTATAAAATAAATTCCTAATTTATTTTTTTCTCTTTTAAAAGTGTCTGAAAATATATACAGTGGACATGACCACCACGAAAGCACGTGATCAAGGAACTTGGATCTGAAAAATAGATATTAATGCTCCGATGACCAGATTGTATTTTTATGGGAAGAGGTACCAAAAAAACTTTAGAAAAAAAAAACGGAATTCTCAAATCCGGAACTGTAGAGTTATAAAATAAAGCCAAAATAGTAGTAGTAATAATAATTACGAGTAGAAACAGTTACTGCCAGTTGCAACGATGCGTATCCATTGCTACTGCCCTGGTATTTATTTCATCCTGTTTCTTGCAAATACTGGTAAAAAGCCGTTGACATCCGTTGTTTGGAATATCATTCAGATCACCATACTACGCTGTATGAATGATTTTCGTGGTAATATTGTTTACAATAAGTTTTTTTTTAATTTCTGTTGACACACTCAAAGCCGTGCAGACTTTTTTTTAGGGGGGAGGGAGATTTTATTGGTTTATTTGAGTTTAAAGGTATGTTAGGTATGGTTGATTCATTTTCTGCTATACTACCGAAGGTTTGTATTGACAACAGTGGCAATTCGTGTTTATCTGTTCGGGATGGTCGTAAGCCATCATGTTGCTACCGCCCATACAATAATTTTGTCTTATCGTGTTCGTCTGTAAACTCCGTCGGTAGAAAAACTAACAGTAAGAATGCGTGCTTTAACAGGTTTCCAATGTTATTATTGTTTTTAATTTGATGTCCAAAATAAATGGCTTTATAGTCAAATCACTGACTTATGTTATGTTTTCTGTGCAGTTATGAGAAGTAACAGATCTGGTACCTAGTTGTTTGATTCTGAAAGAGCAGAGACGGGGGCGAGAGCTATTTGTAAATGGCATTACCAACGTGCTACATAGCTATGTGTGGTGAGAACCTTACACCATATCAAAAACACACTATTACCATAAAGAAAGCGAAGACAAGGGTGGACTCAAGGGAAGTTCCAAAGAATATGGCAGTGAATTTTGATGATTAGGATGATTATTCTTCACTGTTCGAGTTCATCTCCCGCTCTGACTAAGGTTTTCTAGGTATATCCTTCAGCTCCACCAGGCGAATGTCGGTATGATACCTAGAATAGAGACCTTGGACGTCACTTTCACTATTTCTACACTTCTTGCAAACCGTAAGATGTGACACTATGTAGACATAACGCATTATAAAAGTTTCAGTAGATTAAAACCTAAGAAATTGGTCAACCGCAGTAGTCGTGTGGCCTAACGCATTAGGCCAGCGTTCTTAAGGTTCCAGTCACCCCCCCCCCCTCCACTTGGGGTATGAGTGATGGTAGAGTTCAACAATTTACCGATCGAGAATGGCCGTAGTTATTATTTACTAAAAACAACTACAAAGTTTACTAAACTTCCGGAGGCCTTACTCCTGTTTTTTATTTTTTTCGGCACAAAAGGACATTGCAGAGGACAGGGACAGAGCAATGACGGCCCCAGAATAAAAACTTAGAGGAAAGAGGAGCTAAATATATAATTTGAGTTATAATATATAATAAGTTTATAACCTGTGTATAGAATAAAGAGTATTGATAAAACCGGGAAGGCTAAGGTAGATTTTGGGGGAAGGCTTCAGTCCCCTGTTGCGCCGTCCCTGGAATGGAACAAGACACAAAGGGTTTGTGTGTGAGAGAGAGAGGGAGGGAGAGTCATTAAAAAATATCTAAATAAGAAACAGAAAGTGGCATTGTGCATTCGATTAAAATTCAGTGAAACTCCTCGCAAATACCATCCTTTCTCGGTCTCTTGAATTTCGTATTAAAAGCCACTTCATTAAGAAAAATGATTAGCTGGAGAGAAGACTGAAGTAGGAGTTAAGTGGAGAATAGAATTAGTTATGTATGTACTTAATATTTTGACTTTATCTTATATGTAATTCATTCCAATTCAAAGCATTATTACCAAAGAAAGGATGCTTGTTGGTTCATTATCTCAGGTGACAAGTGGTGTTTGGTCGTTGATTTGTGCCCACTTTTGTATTGTATTCTCCAGATTGAAGTAGGTCGACTTCCTGTTATTTGCTTGATCAATGATCCGTACAAGTAAAAGGCATTCACTTTAATTTTCGTTTTCCTTTCATTTCTTGTTTAAAAGTTATCCTTTTCTTCCCCTTAAGTCTTTCCATGAGTTTTATTGGCAATCTACTTTCACAGAAGAGTAACTTCTCAAAGAAACTGGTACTCTGATGTGTCAAATACTGCAATTATGACATGAATTTATTATATTTCGAGTGTCAAGAAGTCTCACCCATCTACACTGTTTTCTCGCACATTCTTATTGAACAAATGTGCGGTCAATTGTCCACACTCTTTCACTTCCACGATTTTAGTAAGTCCCGTCATAACAGGTGTTTGCAAAGATTAACAATAGAATTTTGAAAAATACGAAATTTATAAAAACTGATTTTTTTTTTAGCTTTGTGATTTTCAGATTGTTTCTTTAATCCCTGCATTACAACTTTTGCTCTCCATTTTCAAATTATTATTATTATTATTATTATTATTAATAGTTCGAGGGAACCAGTATTTTACAGGATCGAAAAGCTTTGACAACAGTTTAAAACTACGTCGCCACTGGAGGGATAAATTTTCTCAGGTAAACTGACTATTCTCAGAGATAAATTTTCCCTGAGAAAGTTGCCTCAGCCATCATCAGGGATGATTTTTTCGCCACAAGGTAGTCATCCCCAACAGAGAGATACTTCCCTAAGAAAGTGGCCACCTCCAATGAGAAATTTTCCGAAGAAATGTAACCTCAACTATCACCATTGGGGACTTTTCCGCGACAAAGTACCCATTCCAGAGAGAAATTTCCGTAACAAAGATGAAAAAAATTTCTGGCGAAGCGGGCATCCTTCATAAGAAATTGTGAAAAAGTAGCCAATCATCGCAGTCAGGATCTTTTTTTTCCCTACACATTGGAAATTCCAAGTCAGACATTTTTACTGACTTCTCTTCGACTCCATTAGGCAAAATGGCAGATGTAAGCCAATAGGTCGTTAAAGACAGACCTAAGCCCGGGTCTTCTTTTACTACAAATGCAAACTTATTTTTTTGTTTTCTCACATTAAACGTAAACTAGGACTAGAACGCGTAAGATCAAAAGCACATTCCGCAAAGAAGTTTCATACCCGTACTTTCACATCATCACGTATGCCAATCATGAACAGTATCTGAACAGCAAGAAACTAAACAACACAAAAATCAATGTTAAATAACAAAAAAACTTAATACAATAAAATGAACTTTTGTTAACTCTTGTTTAGTATATAAGGCCAAAGAGAAGAAGTTGTGTAAATTCCAATTCAAGCTTTTCCAGTTGAATGAAAGAAAAAGAAGTTTAGAAAAAAATTAAAAGAAAAAGAGAATGATGCTCTCCACATCAGTGGCTTCCACTGAACTGAAAACAAGAAAATAAATCGTCCGTGTAGAATAAAAATATCTCCAACAAAAGAAAGAGAGAGAGAAAAGAAGATAATCTAGGACAATGGATAGACACAAGAGATTTTGTTACCAAAAATACAGTTACAGTTACCGGTATATTCTCCTTTCTTCCCCCTTTAAAATTTTTTAATAAAATGAATCTTGTATTATTTTGTTTCCGACACGTACGATTAGATTCTATTCTAATCATACTTTCAAATCCAAAACGATTATTTTAATAACGGGGGTATTAACCGCAAGTGCATGAAAAATATCTCCTAGCAACGGTTTGTTCTTAAGGGCTGGAAACAATATATGGAACGTAGTTTCCATGCTCACCCTCCGGAGAGGTTTTCTAAAACACTGGCTAGTTTTAGATCATTTTGTAAAACTAAACTCAGTCGAGTGGGCTCATTGTCGCCTACTTGATCTAAAAGAACCTAAGTTCAATCTACTGATGTCATTGATGTGCACAGAAACCACAGATTCTAATTAAAACACGTTTCTTATATGTCCATTTGATTTTCATTTTCTAACCATGTCAAAGACCATTCTTGTCCAAATCTAAATTTTGGGTTTTTATTATACGCTGGTGTTTCATAATGCAAAGTTTTTCTTTCTTTTAGATTAGGTTTGCTATTTTCTTAACTACTTTTCTGTATTTGTTGAAAACCAAAACCGAAACTAGGGTTTTCTATCAATTTTCTTTTTTTCGCTCAAATCTATTTTTGTTCTCATTGGAGGTCTTGCTTAGTTAAATTTGTATTCAAAATAGATTTCTATGTTCTATGGTCTTAACTTCTAAATAAACAAGTTGGAGCTGCCATTCTACTACCAATCATGAACGCTCCGGTCCCTTGATAGCATTTGAGCCACGCAAGTATTATTTTTTATAAAATAGGCTGGCAACACTGTCAATTGCAGTGTTTAGATATGGGAAAACTCAGTACTTTTCTATTGGGTCGAATAATGCTTATGCTAAGTCTGGCGCAGCTAAGTCTAAATGAATGGAAGCAATTTCAATATATTTTTTTCAAAATTAGTTTGCAACACTGAGATACTGCACCAATCAAACCTGTTCCAACAGCTCTGAGCTAGTCTAGTCAAGACGTTTCTAACGACACCTCAGCCACGTCTCTACACCTTGTTGTTCCTGAGATATATTTTATTTTTGGGCACTGGTTGGTAACACTGATAACGGGTTCCTGGGGACAAGAACACGCAAAATATGTTGCTATTGTGTATTATTTATGTCAAGTTTGGTTCTGCTAAAATAGGTTTAAAATAATGGAAGCATTTTTGTTATTATTATTACATTCCTTTCTTTAGTTCACAATGGTTCGTGGTGTCCTCAAATCTTGCAACGTTAATTTAACTCATTTCCGGACGTCATACAATGATGAAATTTTGCACGGCGACGTAAGTCGGGTGACAATACAATATTCCATTGTTACTTTAATATATTTCTAAATATTTATATGTTTTAAAAGCATATCTTAATTTTTTTAATACAGACTTCTTTATCCTAAAATAAATACTAACCAGCAATGATATGAGGTTTTGCTGGTTGCCGAACACTAGCATTTTGTTCGCAAAACAGCTTGAGAAAAAAAAAAGCTATTTAAAGACATTCTTTTCTTAAACAATTCGTACTAAAAAGTGAAAAATAATTTTGTTTATGCATGGCTAAAAAGAAAAGCATGTGGCGCGCTCTAATATACAATGACTTCATAAATACTTGAATTGTCGCGCCCCATACTTTTCTTTTAAGAAAAGAATGTCTTGAAAAGTTTTTTTATTATTTTTTAAACATATTTTTAAAAAATAGGTTGACAACACTGGCAAGTGGAATGCTTGGAGACGTAGGTGAACTCAGTGTTTTTACATTGTGTCGAATAATGTTTATGCCAAGTTTGGTGCAGTTAGGTTTAACTGTATGAAAGTAATTTGTACAGTTTTAAATCGGTTGTCAACACTAAACTACTGCACTAATCATGGTGGTCCTGGCGACCCTGAGCTAGGCTAGTCAAGACCTTTCTAATGACACCTCACGAATCTCTCTGTACCTTGTAGTTCCTGATATTTAATTTCTGTACACGGACGGACACCATGAGCGGGAATAGAAGGTCCCTTTGCTGTCAAGGGACCTCAAAACAGATTTTCTTGAATACGAATAGGTACGTCCAAAATTCAAAGATCCAACCTTTGAACTAAATTAAGAAAAAAAATTGAGGAAAAACAATAAAAGTCAAGTTTTCCACAAAAACCGAACAATCATTTTATATATTAATATTTATCTACACCAGGGTTTCTCAACCTGGGGGTCGCGAGAGAAGGTGAAAAAATGATTTAACTAGGGTTTTATAAGTTAAAACTAATAAATTTCAAAGAAAGAATTTTATTTTGCTTACTGTTTAATAATTACTAAAGATAATGCAATTTGATGAATAGGTTTGGATAATATAATTAGGATATTTATTACAAATACAGGAAATAAACTGTCATGTTTTGAAATAAAAAGCAAGTATTACACAAAATATAATAATTGTGGGTCAGTGGCTAGAAAGCATGGTGAGAGGGGGTCGCTGGCTAGAAGGCATGGTGAATGGGGGTCGCAGGATGAAAAGGGTTGAGAAACGATGCTGTAAACAACAAATTCCAGGATTTGGAAAAGAAAATTATTTAGTGCATCCCTAAATCTATTAATACTTAAAGCGTTTAAGCCCAGTTTTTTATGTGCAAAGTTTCCTTCTTGAGCTCGAAATAAAGAAGTCAATTCTACAGCTTCGCAACGGACAGGAAATGCGCGGCAAAATTGTGAACTAGTGTGGATGCTCAATTGCTTTGGCATTTCTCAGCTACTAAACCAGAAGTAATTATCCTTCTTTTTTTCACCTGATTACCAGCATTGGAACCACTCACCTTGTTAGTACACCTCTAACTTTAGCATTTTTCTTCTTCATACAGCAGTGCTATAAATATTTTCTCTTCTTAGCTCAGCTATTATAAAAAAAAGTTTTAGCCGAATAATGAAATATTCTAGGTTAGATTTCGAAAAACATCTTTTCTTCCTTTCTTTTTCTTTGCAATTTTTTCATTCAAAGAAATTTATTGCAGGATAGATGGATTCAATTGCGATATTAGACAACAATAAGTCAATAACTTATATTGTTGTATTCAAAGTAACAGAGGAGAGGAGATGCGCTAGCGTGTGAGACAGAGAGAGATGCTGCGAAATGTGTTATTTCCCAAAATGCAAGGCAGATAAATATCTTAAGCGAATGTTAATTTTTAAACATTTATGCACAAAGCTAATACAATTTAAGAGGAAATGTACATAAGAAATGAACAGGAGATGTATTATCTTTATAGTGCACGAAGAAACAAGCCTATAAGAAGGACTAGTGCAAGAAGTCTTCGAAGTGTAGATCCTTGAGCAGAATTGAAAGATCAGTTGGAATATTAATGAGAAAAGTACTAAGAAGAGAAGAGCGATGCTTCAGATAATAAAGGAAAGGGAAAAGAAGCTGGTAAAAACATTGCTTAATCATCAATTAAATTATTCATAGTGGAATTGAACTGGTAAAGATGAAGAGAAAGAAGACATGCTATTCAAACTTAATAATAAGGAAGAAATATCCACTCAAAGATAAAAAAAAAAAGTCAAGAGCAAAAACTGGCAAAACTAAACTTGATTTAAAGTACCAACCGCTTTCGGTAGAATATCAATAATGACGTTTAGGCCTCGTATTTTGATGACTGTACATTAAGGAAAAACATGACCTGTTTCTCAATGACAAAGTTAACTTAAAACACACTTCTAGCTTTTGTGAACGTGATGGCAGTTTTTAGGTCATATAAATGCATAATTTTACCTTTAGAGCATATTTCGGTCTAAACGCGGTATAAAAGCATACTTTTAATCTTATTTACATTTTTTAACATTATTCTAATCATCATCCATCGTAGTAGAGATAAAGGCCAAGACATAGGTATGAATTCTTCAAAAGTTTAGAGACGACACAAGCATATGACAAGCGTATAGTGAAATGAGAATGATAGAAGAGAGGGAGGCGGCGATGTGGCGAGAATACTGGTGTGGAGGGACAGAGAGAGAAAGAGAGAGATAGTACATGATTATTCATAGCACATGTAGAGGATGGAACCCAGCGGAAGTGGGAGTGATGATAAACAGCGGAACTTGCTTTCAGAGCAAAAAGATATCAGTCAGCACAATGAATACGCAACTAATAGGAAAATGCAAGCGCTTCCCAATTGATACTGTCATTACGTAATATTTTGTTTTATTATTAGAAATTAGAATGAGAAAGATGACAAAGATTGTTGTTGTTGTTGTTCTTGTTGAGTAAACGAAAGTTCAAAATTCCTGCACATACACAAAGTAGCGATGCCCACACGAATCTTCGTTCGAAACGAGCTTTTGACTTTTGAATGAAGTAGGTTACAGCTTTTTTTTGTTAAAGTGAATTCAAAACCATTACGTTCAATGGACCCTGCCCCACGTGTAGTTTAAACCAGAAACATGAAAGCAAGAGTGTTGTTCATTCCGTTATAACAGTAGCAGCTTAAAAACATGCACAAAATACAATGAGATTTTAGATACTAAGAATTGAATGGCCAATTGAAAACTACTATATAATGTGCCTAGCCTTTTTTTAACAAAAAAAAAGGGGCTTCCGATTACCTGAATAGTTAACATACGAGTAATTCCTCTTATAATTCAATTCGTTGTGTATGGTTCCAGAATCAAACCTCGGTAGAATTTACTTATGGCCTTTAGGCATCTCAGGTTCAGGCCGGGATATGGTAGGGCTGTTGGAATTTGGAAAGTAGTCGGCCAGATCCTACTTTGTACTTGTAGGCACCATCCTAGCATTTGTCTGGTGTGACTGAGGAAATCCCTGGAAAAGCCTGAGGGCGGATGGGCAGTCGTTTGGATCGTTCTAATCCTAATGCTCTACCAACTGAACTACGGCCGCTCGCTGTCAAATCTCGGTGAGTGTACATGCACACACAGTAGTATGGAGCCCTCTTAAAAACGGTAGGATTTTGTCTTTACAAGCCCACAAGAACGATTAGGGGCGTAATATTAATAATTTAATATTTCTTTTTTCTTAATACCAGATTGTTGACTTTATTGGTTTTCGGTTTCCATAATTTTTTTCACTCCATCTAATTGATTCATTCTAATCCTCACTCCTAATTTGATCTAAAATTCGTCTAAAGATTTCGGATATAGTGGATTTGTTTAAATGATCAAGTTTGGACACATTACTTAAAAAAATTGGCCAAACGTTTTTAACCTCCTCCCCCAAATAAACTTTGGTTCTCTTTTAATTTATCAACTCATCTGTAACACAGGCTAGTGCATCAAACAATGTAAGTAAATTGAAACTGACTTCAGGTTTCAGCTAAGCGATCTCTATTTGCTTGGCCGTTTTCAATCTGGTAACCCTACAAACAACCTTTCTGTACGGTATATATATATATATATATATATATATATATATATATATATATTATTTGCACTTCTGAGAAATTGTCCATTTGGATTTTTACTATTTTTTTTTCTTCACCTTCGCAACCTAAGTTAACCTTAGCGGTTCAGCCCTAAGTTAACACTACAGACTCATTTGTGGCTTTTTTCTGTAAGTCATGCATGTTTGATATACACATGAAATTCCGTTACTTTATAAGTGTTTATAGATGACAAAACAGAGAAAAGGATAAAGTTGTAATGTGATAACGCCTCGACTTGGCTCACGAGAAAAATACTACAAGCAATTACTTTTAAAGTTTGAAAAGTACGTATTATTTTCCTTGAACCTTGGAACTCTCATCCTCATTTTGAGTCTCTTCCTACTATAGTGATGGTCCAAGGGCGTATGAATATGAGTTGGTCACGGTCAAGAAACCTTGTAGAGAAACCTAATCTAACGTAAGTAACCATGAGAACATTTATCAAACAGCAACATAATCCACTTTATACGAAAAGAGTTTCAAGTTATTACGAAACAAAAAAAGCTCTCAATGTTATCACTTTTGCGAATGGCAGTGTAAGAGGGAAAAGACATGCAAAAGAAACAAATAAGAGAAAAAGCAGAAAGGTCGATGTACATTCACGAAGAAAGCAAAGACTAATTTCTTGTAACCTCGTCTTAATTTATGGAAGACATTTAGAAATGTCGCGTCCACACCTGGGAAGTGCGAGAAAAGGATACCGTAATCAGTATCTTCTAGGTACCATGATCACATTCCTAATGGGAAGGTTAAGAAAAAACGCTTAAAAATCCCCACTGAAGAAGTTTCTTAACTTTATGGACCTTCCATTGGACAACGACATTACTCATAAGCAGTTTAGATGGATTCGTTACCTAATACAATTTACCAGAATAATTTTGAAAATTCTAGAAACAGTAGATCAGGACTTATGTACTTGAGTTCTTAATTAAATTGTTAAATATGTGGACTTCTCATTTTGACATAGAATCACGTTACATTATTAGCATTATGTTGGTGAAGTTTACAGTCATTTGGGTATTCGTATCTGAGTGAGAAAGCCGAGTGAGTGAGTGGAATTCTGGACATCTGAACACCAAAATCGAGTTCAAACATCAGGATCATATTATCTTGACTGAAATTTTACATGATATCACTTACAAGGGAAGACTCAAGAAACTGGATAATTCCGGATCTATTTGGTAGAGCATAGTTATACATACTATCTAAGCAAGTTTTAGCAGATTATAAAATAACCACTAAAAATCACTACTCCGAAAAAAACAAAAAAGTTAACAGTTTAGAATGGGTAAAACACACACTCACAGGAGCAGTGCACTCGTATTTCAGTTAACATAGAAGCAAACTTTTTATCTGTTATTAGCTATCATATAAGTAAGTAACCAGCACCTTTGAATTAGTAAGGGAGATCAACGCATATTTCTAAACGGTCCAGTTTCTCTTCGGCGCTCACAGTATCCATTTGTAACAAGTTATTTTAAGTTTGGACTTACTTTTAAACAACCAATTTTGAAGTTTATTCAATTTAATTCATGCCAGGAAATATTTTACATATTTGGGAATATAATTAGTCAAAATTATAGGTGCAGAAACTGAAAAGTTGTATGAATTTTGTAATGTAAACTTTCAATTTTAAATTTAGTTCTCCTGTGGCTCGCCCAATCTCAGCAGCTAAAACTTGGCATAACTCTATGCTGTATCAAACGGCCCAGGAACTCTTCAGCTCCTAAGCTCCAAAGTTTTGCTGTACAGTCGCACCAGATGAATACAATAATGATGTCTTAAATAAATAAAACTTCCCCTTCTTAGTCTAACAGACAAAGTAATAAAAAATAAAATGAAAATTTAAATTAAGGAGGTTGTGAAAATTTCGTCCCTTAATAGAAAAAAAAAACGACTTTCCTACTCAGAATCTATATCTAAACAGTTTCAATAAATACTTGTTTTCGTACATAACAATAACAATTAAAAATCCATTAAATGTCGTGTGATTTATCTGTAACTAAACCGTTCAGATCTTGGTGATTAACTTGTCATGCGTGGGAGTGAACAGTAGTAGAAGGAAAAGTAAATTAATATATTGAAATGCTCTCTGCACTTATTATTACCGGTGTAGATACGTTTTCAAGTGTCCTTATAGAGTTGACCTTAATGGCCACTGAAATAATTGAAACAGAAAGCCACTGCATATCTAGAAGATAAGAACTATTTGATTTACAGCAGATACCGCGCATATATGACAGCACCACATATCAAGAAAGAAAGAAATCTTCATTTCAGAAATACTCGAACCAGAGTTTTTCTTTTGTTTAGGTATAATTAACAAAAAGAAAAAAGAAAGAAAAAAATCATAAAAATTTACAGTTATGATCTCAAATAGTCTGTCTACAATAATTTTAATGGCTTAACGAGAAGACATGTGAAATATTTGTTCACACTTCTTTTTTTTTGAAATCACACTTGCTAAACATGCTATACTTCGGTGATATTCGTTTCACTTGTCACTGACTTTGTTTTTAGTAATTTAGTTATTTCCTTTTGTCATAGAAACCGTTTCTTTAATTCAGTAAGAAGTTACTATTTTATGAGAAACAATGGACAAGAGATATACAGAGAAATATAGAGATGTATAGAGATACATTTAAATTGTGGAAAGTACTTTTGATGTAAATTTTACAAGCACACCTAAAATACCTCAACCTTTTTATGTCTTCTGTACACTTTGTGCAATGTTGCAAAGAAACGGGCGCGGTTGTGCGGAAACTAGAAACGAATATAGAAGTTTGTGGGAGCGAGAATAGAGCCAACCAGTGGCACCTTGCTTATAGCTTAGAGCTACCTAGAACACATTAAGTTTATCACCTTTCTCGCTATATATTATATCCAAAACTGAGTAAGTCTGATGTTGTCAGAGTATATTATGAGCGAAATGTAAAAGGAAGTGTATAAAAGCAATGGTGTAAAACAAAATTGCCTATGAAGTGTATCTAGGTACAAAATTCATCTTTAAACAGACATGATAACCTACCGATATTTCTTACATCGGTATATTTTTACATTTCTTGGTGTACAAAACAAAGAAATTTTCAGAGAGAGTGTCTGTAAGATGTGTATTATAATTTTTACAGTGTATAGTAGGGGAGAGTTGGCCAGAACAGGACGCTTAGTGCAAAATCTAAAATAGTGACAAATGATACTGCATGTTATTGGTTCGCAAGACATTTTTTTAAAGATTCCAAATTGACAAATCCTACTGAAAATTTGCAAAAGCATTTAACAGTATGTTTACGTTAATTAGTTAACATTTGTTACAAAATATAGCCTATTCTTGTTTTTCTTACAAACAGGTGTGAGTGTCCCGTTTTGACAGATTAGTTCGCTAAACCAGGATACTGATAGAGTTATAGACACAGCATGTGAAAATGACATATACCACTGCAACGAGAGAAGTGGTATTAAACCATAAATACATGTAATAACATGCGACAAAAGATATTAAAGAAAAAGTTACAAGTACTAATAATATTATAATTTACTACTTATATATTTTGTAGCTGTATATTTATATTTAAAAAATAATTGGCAGTTACTCATTGGCTGTATTTGTGTTTACCGGTAGTTCAATTATTTTCACGATACTAATTATTTTTGACATTGAAATTAACATTTTAACTGCCTAAGATGCTATCCCATTTTGTCACACCATCCTGCATTACCCGACTGTACATTAAATAAAACCATATCGGATGTTCAGCAAACAAAGCAAGCGCTAACAAGAAATATTTCACGTTAAGTTCTTACGAAGGAACTATTTGCTTAAATAATAAGCACTTACATAGAATATGATAGATGATATTGGCGTACTTGGTCAAACTCAGAACAAATTATTAAGACGTGATATTTCCAACCTTACACTTTTCAAAAAATGTTGTCATATCTTCTCACTACTCTACACATCATATCACAATGAGTACTCTAGCATTGTGAGTGTATTTCTGCTGTTAGATACAGATTGCAGCATTTATCTAAGAATTAAAAGGGGGTATCCTGTTTTAGAAGACCATTTCGTTTTATCCTACTCTCCGCTATATCAATTTAAAAACAGCCAAAAGTGCGGAGTGTGAGTTAAACATCTGATATTGCATGTTGTGGGTGTGCAAGACGTATTAAAGCGTAGATATTGGGCGTGGTTTACTATAGCATTATTTCATTCCTAGTTTGACTGTCATACTGACGCCAGGTGACATGAATCAGAATGAGAGAATGGAAATTGTTATCTATAATAATCACTTTATCTATTACTCATTTTATGATTTGGATTCAAACTGCACGATGAGTCAGCTTGTAGAGATCCGGTACTTTAACTTTAACATAAATAACGGGACATGTAATGAGTACACTCTTATTAATAGAAAATGGCTGATTTAAAGATTTTCGATGTTCAAAAGTTGCATGATTTGGCAACACTGAGCTAATACGCGTGACAATAACAAAACGTGGAAAGTTTACTTTAAATCTCGAATATAGGTTCAATGTTGACACATTGTGCAAGCTTTTCATGTACGCGCTATCTACATTCGTCTCTTGCGCTTCTGCTGAGTAGCCAATAGGAACACACAAACACGTTTCTATTGACTATTCAGCCAAATCGCAAGCGAAGCACGCGTACATGAGAAACCGGCCTTACCCTGGACTATGAAGGTTTCCCCCTCGACCGTTTAACGGAGCGTACATTCAGCATCGTGGAACAAAATAATCTGGAAAAATGTGACATGAAAACATAAATAAAATACTCGGAAGCAAAACTACATTCTGCAGATTTAAGAAACCTTGATCTTTGAAATAAGTTAAAATATCGAAGGACATGGTGGTTTCCGCGATGTAGCTGATTCCACGGCATAACGAGGTTTCACTGTATACGCGGGCAAATGAGAACGAGTGGTTTTGCTGAAAATAATGGAAACTTTTCTAGAAATTAACAAAGATAGCGCTGTTTTGATTTGAAAAGCAGGTTTTGAAACGAAATTTTAAAAACGATTTTGTGCCTATCCCTTGTTGAGCTTGTTCTTTTATTTCTATCAAATACCTTTCCGATCGATGGTCACTGTATTGTCTAACGAGACGAGACAGCATGACTCTTGACATAGTCACCTGGCGTCGTCTGGTCTGTCCACATTAAAAAAGAAAAAGATGAGTCTATTCCAATATTTATGATGCGCTGTGTAAAGAATGATGATAGTGCAAACACGAAAAAAAAAAAAAAAAAAAGTCATGAGGTGAGTTTTACTCAGCGTAAATTCTTTCTAGTTCAAGGATAAACGTTAAGATTCAGGTAATATATGAAGTCAAACAACAGTGAGCGGACATTGGAAATATAAGCTCCGCAAAGAACTATTAATGTGCCATTGTAACTGAGCGGGAAACCCATCGAATTCGCCAACTTGCTCGATCTTTCAGTATTTCTTTCTCACATTGAGAATGTGAAGGATTATTCTTTATGTTAAGACCACGGTTGCTGTATTCCCTTTCTTTGTCTCATGGACATGACCCAGCCAGGGTTAGCTAATTATGACATACTGATATACAGTTTATATTAAATGTTTACAACACTTGTTCCCAACCCCTGGCCGGTGAAATACATTAGACCACACAATAATCAACATTTAGGCCTACTTCTATAGCTAACAGTAGAAAATTTTCATTGACAACCTTTCCATAGTTTCTTCATTAATCAACCTATCACTACTGTTTATCTTTCACTCCTGTGCTCATTCTTCAAACTATGAAGAGCGCCCGTAGCTCAGTTGGTAGAGCGTTGGCTTCGCATTTGAGATATCCTGGGTTCGATACCAGAAGCCAACTATTCCGATAGAGGTTATCCAGGGTTTCTCAGCCATAGCAGTAAATGCCGGGGTTATACCTTCAATTTAGGCCCTGGCCAAATCCTTCCCGCTACTTTACCTCTCTACCATATGCCTGAGCCATAGATACCTAAATGCCATAAATACATTTAATTGAAATTCAAGTCATTGTTTATTTTTTTTAGTGGACTCACTCAAAATTTTTGAACATCCTCTTTTAATTTGATTTTGTTTGCGTGTCGGGCTGTAAAGCAGCAGCAGCACCAGGAAACTGATTTCAGATTTGATTCAGTAACCTTGAATTATCGAGCAGCTTCTCATCTGATATCTTTAAACTGGCAGGTCCTTTGCAGTTGGTTAACTTCCTCCAAAGAATTAACCCTTTAAGTTAAATATTGTTGCTTTTTTTTCCTTTCCATAATGCAAGTGTAAGATCAGTACGTATGCAGAATAATTAATCCCAACTTACTACAATAATTATTATGTGAAGAGAGTAGAAATATAACAGAAAGTGGGCGTGTTTTGGCCTTGAGGGCCGTTTATTGTAACCAATCGTTGTCAAGAATACTCTGAATATCGTGAAAATTGACTTTACATAGTAATAACAAAAATGGAAACAAAGTGGCGGGGTACAGTATGAGAGCCACAGTATTACTGGCTTTAAGAAATATTCACTAGATCGCAAGATTTTTAGAGCTATATGACAGCAAGTGCCTTGTATCATGCATTTTTTTTACGTATTCTGTATCTCGAAAGCTCGGTAATTGTTAGCATGTGTTTCTACAAATATTTTACATTGTACATTGTACAACTCTTTCTACATTGTATAAACATTTTTACCTCATTTTAATCCAAAGGATTATCTAAAAAAAATTCATCACATTGATATACTAAAACAGTGTCGTGTTTACAGTATCTTAGAGTTACAATGTGTCACTAAACTAACTTATTATATGACCTCGTATATATATTTCTCAGGGATTTTACCTCAATAATGACTTTCTTGCTTAATTTATGAAGAAGTTGATTTCTCTTAAATAAAAGATGTTTTAAGTCGTATATAACAGTATCTCACTTCATTGTTTCTAATTTTATTTCAAGTAGAAAATTCAGCAGACCTTCTCAAATAGAAAATTCAACATGATTACGTTGCTAGTAATTTATTTTAAACTTCTACTTATTCTGAAGGGTCTCCAGACACGCAGTCAATCCTGCTGGCTTTATATTGCTCATCAATCCCTTAAAAGTAATCATTCCTTTACTTTTATGGAAATTAACTCAGTGATTGCACTTTCATTGTAAAACCAATCAAAAACCCCTAAAAATAATAACATTGGTGATCGAAGATTTGTAAGGACGATATTTGATCACGCTTCTGTTTGGTTTGAGATGAAACCCTAGATTCACCCGTCTGCATTTTTTTAAAATGTATGTTATATAGGATGCTTGTGTTATATAGTATAATAGACAGCATATATAACGTGATTTCCTGATTTTGAGTCTCGTTATTTCTCTTACAAATTATTTAAAAACACACACAGAAAATTATCTCATAACGATAACATAACTTTTGTTTGCCTGACACGTACTAAAACAACCTATGATAATGAACTTAGGATATGAAAGTACAGCGAATATTAATATTAACAGACAGATTGAGAGTCTGTAATATAGAATGCGGTTTTAGGAACTAATCAAAACACAAGATAATTAAGAAATAACCACGAGTGGGAACGCGATACGGATAGAGTCAGACCATGCAGAGAGAGAGAGAGAGAGAGAGAACACGCCACAGTATGCGACCTGTTTCTAAACGGCCTCCAAGTCAAGAAATATGTAGATAAATACTGGGTCATTCGTGACTCCACGTTAACGTAGCTTTTGTTCCAGACTTTCCAAGGCTGCTCTTAATCTAATCCAAGTTCGTGAAGATTACAAATTATTTTCGTGATGTTTTAAGTGTTTTTACTTTGTCTTTAAAAAACGGTTTGAAAACCTGGTTCCTTTTTTTGATAATGGGCAATTAGATACCTTGTTTATTATGTATTCACTCTTTGAAGCTTCAACATAGAACAGATACAGATCAAGTCTTTTTTTTTAAGCAATCAGGGCATCGTACCAATAACGCTCACTAAGAAACAGCTGTAGCCTAGTTGCGGATCTAATCAGCGTTATACTGTAGCTCAGCTATTTAGCATATCTCAACTAACTTTGAAGGTAGTGGTCTCGAGTTCGATTCTGATTTCCTAGCAAAGAAGGAAAGGTGTTCTTCTAGTCGCAATCAACGGAGCCACAGCATAGTCACTTTTTTTTGCTATAGATTCAAGAAGTTGGATCCAAAAGTGAGTAGCGCTGATCATATGAAACACCTGCGCAAAATGTATTTAAACCCCGAGTTAACTTAATTCACCAGTTAATCTATGTGTCACTGAAAAAATAATTATAGATAGCAATATCCATTCTCTCTACCTGTACTCCACCTGGTGTCAGTCAAGCCGAACTAAGAATGAAATAATGCTAGCACGCACTGATTAATTATTTCTGCACTTTTTTTTTAACTGGAGTGCGAGTTGCGCATCTTATACTTCAATGGACTTTATTGGTCTGCAATGGATTAGAAGCGTAACTATTGCGCATGACCGTAGCACTATTTCATTCCTAGTTCGACTGGACTAACGCCAGGTGGTGTAAAGGAGGTGTAAATTGGGTATTTCTATCTGTAATTATTTGATCTATGACTCGTAGACAAACTTGGGATTAAAATGTTTTGTCCATCGACCTCCATTAATACGATACTGGACTGACTGCAGCCATTGAAAATTTCATGAATATCTGAAGCTAGGGAGCGGAGAGAAAACTTAATCTCGTTTGTCCACTTCCAGTTTAAACCAATATGGACAAAATTTTCGATTCTAACTCAGTTTTTTACGCTTGATATCGCTGTGTGACCCGTTTTTTTAATTTATATCTTAATTCTTGCAAAACGTAAATATTATTTGTAGCATTTTCTATTGTATGCAGAGTGCGATATACTTTTACATAAATAACTCAGGAATTAAGACTTAAATAAAAAAAACGGGCCACACAGCGATATCAAGCGTATAAAACTGAGTTAGAACAAGATTTAGTCTACATCGGATTAAACTGGAAGTGGACAAACGAGTTTAAATATTTGTTCTGGTGTCTATCTTTCAACACTACGTAGTCACTCCAGTATAGTTTACGTAGAGCTCGATGGTTTTGTTCAAACTGCAATTGGCCCATAGTGATCATAATGTTTACAAGAAGCTCTGAGGATGTGAAATAAAATAATAATTGATGTACGAGTGCTTGCAACGTCATTCCTACAAATAATGCCAGTTCTGCCACAGTGGTCCATCTTTATATAAAGTCTTAGTAATAATCAATAGAGCTAATTTTTTACTACGAAAAGTGAATAAGAAATGAACAAATATTTATAAAACATTATGTATACAATAGCAAGCAAATTTCTGGGTTACTACATACGTGTAAAGCTAATATTCTTGGATTGTTTTAAAATTATTGGAAACATTTTATGAGAAATTTAATTTAGTCTATGGTAGTTCTAAAGGAAAATAATGTTATTCTTTTGCTTTTTTTTGGGGGGGGGGGGAGGTACCTTCTAACAAAATATTTATGTTTCGTATTGGGGTAAGATATTACCAATGTGAAGTTCAGTACCAGAGAACTAACTACAGTAATAGCTAATGAATAAAACTACAACTTGGAAATAAAATATATATTTTGGTCCTTGAGATGCAAGTGAGATTTACGATCACTCTCAAGTACATGATTTTCAGCTGTTGTAATTTCATGACGCATGGATTCACTTTAGATATCCCTTCCCCCTATCTTATGACTAATACTAGGTATTATATAAAGCCATTTCATCAGTTCTCAATCTATTAGAAAATTAGCTGTACTTATTAACAAAATTGCCCATTAGGGTTTGACTTCAGAAGTGAACAAAATTCATCTTCAGAAAGAAAATAAACTTCCGGCACATTCTTTTACACATCGTGTTTACAAATCGTATTCACTTTTGTGCACAAATACTGAATTGCAGAAAATAAGTACATTAAAAAATTTACAAAAAGTATATTATTTTTACAGCATGGGTTTGGATTTTCCAATTTTTATCAAAATTAACATGTACTGAGACAAATCTAGGGTGTAACCCAGTTGGGCGAGTGATTAGCAGGTTCACCTTCGGTGCCTATGGTTTTGGCACAGTTATCCGTGGTTTCGGCTTCAAATCCACACAGAAAAAAGGCACTTGGTTATCGTTACCCAATGCAGGACAACCAAATGTTTGGTTTTCAACATTATGTAGAGATCCCCTATTTCAATTATAAGACATGAAATTATTTCCAGTTCATCCAAATAAAGTTTCAATAGGAATTCTTCACGGTATGTTGAAAACCAAACATTTCCTTGTTTTGCATTGAGAAACGGCAACAAAATTATTTTTTTCTGTGTAGTGCAAAGATGATTTAGAGCAGTGATTCGTACATCATCTTTATAAAAACTTTAGGCCCTTTCCTTAGAAATTAACAGTGTTCGAAAGTCCGAACGGAACACGGAACTCTCAAGATTCCGAAATTTTTGCACAATATCGATCCCGGAAACCGGATATGAATTCCTGAATATTTTAAAATTCCGAACACATGATTTTTTTAAGCTTTTATTTTAAATGTATATTTCCTTTGTTGTATACGTAATCTCCTATTTCGGATCTAGAAATATTGAGGACGCTAGCCTCCCCGCCCCCATGTCTACACCCCGGATACAAAATATCTCAAAGTTTATCCAGCATAATGTTCATTACAAAAGTGTATATTCGTGATAATCATTACATACTTGTAAAAATGAAGAGGGAAAACAGTGTATTGTGGACATTATCTGATGTAAGAGAACAATATATGTTTTCTGAAGGAGTTTTCGTACACAGCAATTTGCTATTTCCTTCATTTTCAACGTTTACCGGAAATGTACATAGGTTGTCACACTCACACACATTCGTGACTTGGCATCTAAAAGCACCCCTCCCTACCTGTCACAACTGAAACTACCCTCCTTTTTTTCCTCTCCCCCTTTTGAAGTTGTTCAAACCGGAAATAAAGAAATTGAAGAAGATAAAAGAAAAACCTAATTCACAATCCCTTCTTCATGCTTGGAAGAATGGAAAAAGAAACGCTGCGCTTCTTTCAGTGTTGCCAACTCTAATTTTATATTTGATTTCATGTGGTCTTGTGGTTAAGATAGCTGACTTCGGATAAGGACTGGAAAAGTTTGAGTTCTGCTCGCACTGGAAATCCTAACGGAAAATTTCCAGACCTTTTTGCATCAGTGTGTAATTGTACCTGGCAAGTACATTTGAATAGAGATTTTTTTTTTTTAAATATAGCAAACTGTAAAATGTGAAGCTTATAATTGTAAATTTTTAATGTGATATCTAACACAGAAAATGAATAAGTGTCGTTATAAAATATAACAGCATAAAGTGAGGGGTTTAGATGTAAAGCAAGTCACATTAAAAAAAAATATTTAAAAAAATAAAACTCAATAATGTAGAGAGAAAGTCCAAATACGGGCTACCACTTTTATTTTTTTGAATATCTCAAAAATGTTCCAAGAAATGTACTAAACAACAAGTGCAAATATGTCCGAGATATGTTTGCTTTATAATGTAGATGCAAATTTAGATTAGAATACCTTAAATATGATATTAAACACAATTTTACAGAGATGTCATAATCTTGACGTTTGAAACACTGGTCTAAATATGTGTTATCCTTTAAATTTACCTTAAATAATTAAGAAGAAATATTAACAGTTCAAAATAATGTTCAAGAGTGATATAGCGATGATAAATATATATTTAGAAAAGTGAGAGATAGTCCTCCTTTCTGCAGCAGCGCATTCTTTATGTGCCCACCTCGAACACTTGACACACATAACCCATAGGTCTCCCTGTGTCTTCAGAGAATATCCTGTCGCAAAATATACAATTCGTATCTTCATCATCTGGCTTTTCTTGTGCAGCTGGCGTATCAAAGGATCTATCTTCATCATCACAAGGACCTAGATCAGGAAACATCATCCTGGATTCTTCTGAAACTGATTCTTGTGTTGTGAATTCTAAAGTTCCTTGTTTTCTTTTCTGTTCAGGTATATTCCATTTTATTTTTAAAAAATGTTCAGTTCTTTGCTCAACTTAACTAAAAGATAATGTCTTCTTGCGGTTACTAGATTCTTGCTTTTCCGAGCAAGCCATAATTGTTTCTTGTTATAACAGTAGCACTTCCTCGTTTTATAAGTCGATTGCTGACGTTTTTCTTTATGACAGGAACTGCTGGTATATGAAAAAGACTTACCAGGTTTAAAATTCCACGTACTGTGTTATAAGAGAATGAAACTCTTAAGATGAAGATGTAGGTAGGCAAGGTAGCTCGTATTTAGACCATTTGAAGGGTTTGCTTCGGGACGCAACAGAAGTCAATGCGCAATATTATTTATTCTTTGTTTTACACTGACTACGAGTGCTGTCTCTGATGAATACAACTTACCTTATAAACCATTTCATACTTGGTTTTATTGTGTTTAAAAAGCTGAGATAGAAATGTTGAAACTTTCCGACTGTTGAAAACAGGCACAACATACAAATAAATCAACCACATCCAACTCTTTGTCGCTAACAGAATGCCGCCACCACCTTCGTCCTAGGGGAACTGTTTTACACTTTTGTCATATTGTCACCAGTCAGCAGTACTATACAAGCACATACAAGTCAAAAACGTCTACTAACCCGTATTTGGACCATAGCCTATATTTGGACCTTCTCCTCTATGTATGTATTTATTTACGTGCTATTAACAGCTTGATAAGCTAATATAGCACGGTTAGGAGTGCATATAACAATAATAATAATATTTGGCACGTGGAGAGGGAAAGTTTATAAGTTCAAACCAATCAGTGTCCAACCGCCGAGCGCCTGAACGAAATCAGATAAAAGGAAAGTGACTTCATATGTATTTCAAGAAGTCTCTTTGGTAAATTTTATTTTATATGGGCCAGTCGAGTAACTGATGACTTCGGCCCGTGACGATTATCCGTCAAGTTCGAGTTGAACTCACGCCGCTGCCGGGACTCGAACCCTGGCCTTCAAATCGTTGGCCTAACGCCTTAGAATAGAACACACTGCTACCCGGTCGGCAGGAAGTCTCTTAATACTGACTCCCAGTTACCCCCTTTCCTCCTCAGAGGGCTTATCTTGAAGGACCTGCCGATTATTATTATTATTAAAAGCGCTCTTGCTTAGCAGAATGGTTTTGCTTTGTTTATAGATTACTAAGATGATTACGATGGTAAAAATGATGAGTAAAACTAATTTACGTTTAGATTATGGATTTCGTACTTGTTATATTCAGATTTCAAGGGTGCTGCCATCTACTGAGTATCACGGAAAGAAACAAAAGTTTATTCAACAGAGGTTTAAATTATAAAATAATCAAAATAAATCAATTTATTGTAGCGTAACATTTTGTTGATTAGTTGTGCCATTATTCGTGTATACTATGAAAGTACTACTCATGACTTGGATGCTATTTATTTCGACAACGAAAGAAATTAACTCACGAAGTGAGGCTAGTTTAAACACCTTACTTGCGTGTGATTACTACCGTAAGAAGATAACCGTCGTAAGCTGACACTGGTTAAATTCGAAACCCACGGTAACAGTAACTTGCTTTTACATTACTAAAATGTTCCAGGTAACCACGGTAAGTTATAAGTACTGTAAACAAGGTATCCGGTTCCGTTGCCAGGGATCCCAGATTGGATCGCCACTGGGGTGGGGGTTCCCAATTTCGGCGTTGGTCCAGCTTCACGATGCGAACTGTTGCGCTACTTAAATCATCGCAACATAGACAACATGGGTAAACGATATCACTTCCCACGAAGAACCTTGTTAATTAATAGTTGTTAATGTATGTCATCTATAGTTTCACCTTAGCTGTAATACAGCATTGAAAGCTGTCAACTATATTATGACAATGAGGATAAATATACACAAAAGATTTACATTGTTCGTCCTGTAATCTAATAGCCATATCATAGGATCCACGGTATAGTTGAAAAGATACAATGTCTACAGAGAGGCGCTGTTCGCACCCCGCCATCCCTAATGAAGCTGTCTTTCAATCCCAACAAGTGAATATGGTTGATTGATAGCACGAATAGAAACAGTAAGTTCAACCTTGACTAGAAGTTCTGCTCACGAAGAGATGACATCTCTTATTCTTGGAACATACATACATATACGTATATATATATGAGCTCCTGCGTAGCGCGCTCGACTTCAGTGCGAACGGTCCCGGGTTCGATTCCCGGTGGGGGCTAAAAAATTTCGGTGTTGACCCAGCATCGTGAGGACAATTGGGGAGCTGCTGTGAATAAAAGACAGTGGCGATCACAGTGAGAGCTTCGGCTCTCCTCTCCCAACCCGTCTGGTCAGCGTGGGAGCAGTAGACCAACTCCTCCCTTCGGGGAGAGGCCTCATCCACTAGTGGAT